>CM076584.1:1565130039-1565192509 GCA_034641835.2 Pinus albicaulis
AATTAATTGTAATTTTTCTCATTGGCCTTGATGCCATCCTGTACAGCTCCATTCTTATTTTAATACCCAAGAGGTGATTTTTGAAATACTTTCATATCTAGTTTTCATATCTGGATTTCACATTTCAAGTTGACAATATAACAGATAAGTTGACAATTTTTTCAAATGCAAATCTAGATAAAAGCATGGCTGTCTTTGTCAATGATTTTTGGAATACCTCTTATCGTCTAAATTATTAAAATATGAGTTCTGATTTGTTGCATTGTTTGTCAAACCACCTTTTTTGTTGCAGTATTTGTAAAAACCAAAGTTTGATAATATAAGTTTATTAATGTCCAGCAAATGATCAAAGGAGTATGTCAATGGGAAGACCAAGGGTTAGCTCAACTGGTTTTTTTTCATGTTGTTGGGCATCTGCCTAGTTCAACCCTCCTGGTTAGGCACACTAGTCTATGACTTTAGCGAACAGGGTTACTAGGGATGCCATCCACAAACATGAGGAAGCATCTCTTGGGTTTCCCCACAAGGTTTTCCTTGGGGAAAATGTTAGGTCAATGGGATTATAAGAGTACATCACTAGCCAAAATACAATGTGGAAGTGTGGAAGTGTGGACTATAAAGATGCTAAAAATCATATCAAAACAGATTTTTAATTGTGCTAGAAGCAGAACAACAAGAGAAGATAAGAAAGTACATGACTCGGAGTGGAGATAAAGTAATTACAAGAAAAAGATAATATGTATGATATCTGAGGACCAAAGGAACTTTAGTTTGAACTAGTCATGGTATGCTAGTGCTGACAGGTGAGGACGAGCAATTAGATCAAGGGGGGTCTCCCTGCTAGAGTCCTCAATGACCGCAAAATTGTTTTTGGACTAGTGGATGATGTCCTTTGGAGTGTGTCTGGGACTGATAGGGCTCTACAGTATGATCCTTGTGGGAAGCCCAAATTTGAGCAAGCTCTCCTAACATCCAGGCATGGAAAAATTCTCCTGATGGATGGTTGGCTGTGTGGATTTGGGGGCACCCAGCTCCAAGGCCTTGTCGAGTTGTCTACTAAATTGTCTTGTTGGTAAAATGGTGTGCACGTGTGGCCTGGAACAACAACTCCATAAGGACCTTGTGAGGTAAGTGACTAGTCCACTCCTTTCCCATATGGGAAGGGGATATTGAGAAATATATGCACAGATCGACAAAATAATTGTATTAGCGCTGAGAACTCTATTATCACAGTGGTTTGTGAAGCTTTCCAATGAATGAACAAAATGTATTTCATTCTGAAAGTACCCTATAATATATTCTACTATCCTATTATCAACTATATAATTTAGTTTAACTAATTATATAAATGGATGCAAATTAATGCTTATTTAGAGTCTTGTTGATCAAAATAATAGTTTATTGCACCTATATTTTATAGTATTATAGTATTTTGGTATTAAAAATAATATCTTCTAAAATTTGGGTTTCGAAAATTGTTGATAACTTCTTGACTGAAGTGCTTGAGTCTCTCCAAGGAGATGCAATGAGTCACAAATCAATCAAAGTAAGGCAGCAAGCTTCACATTAACAAATCAGCCATATCTTCATCTTCTACTAGCTTCTTAACAATCTGCCAATATTTCCTCAGATCTGCAACTCCCCAAGATGGATCTAGGGCTAAACCTCCAGATCTGCAAGATACAAGACTGGATCTACAAGTGGCTGCTCAGATCTACCCTTTCCAAGATTGGATCTAACAATAGGCCTCCAGATCTGCAACCCTTCCCTTCAGAAATGGACAGCGTCCTCCCTTCCAGACTTGACAGCGTCCTCCTCCTCACTGGACAACGTTCTCCCTTGCCAGAACTGGACTGCGTCCTTCCTAGGACAGCGTCCTCACCCTCCTGAATAAAACTGCGTCCTCTCTCTGGATGAGACAGCGTCCTCTCCTTAATGAACTGCGCAGCCACTAGAGGGCTTCTCCTCCTCAGATATGCTTCAGAAAACTGCTGCTGCTCTGCTACTGGAACTGAAAGATAGAACTCAGAACAAACCTTACTAGGGCGGGCACTCGAAGTCCCCCGAAGCTAAGGGTGAAACCAGAAAAACCTTACCAGGGCAGGCACTCGAAGTCCCCCGAGGCTAAGGGTGAGATCTCCGACCAGAGACACTCGTGCACTAAACAGTGCTGCAGACCGACTAAACAACCGGCGTGCTGAAGCAGACAAAGTCCAGCTATCAATAAGAATATCAAATCATGAATGATCAAATGAGGTGAGAGCCTCTCCTTTTATAACATCAAACTCCCTCCAAAACTTAACTCTCCCTGGATCTGCGCAGTTTACCTTGGGTCAGCCTGATGCCTCCCCTATCATACTCATGTGGACCCCCAAGGCCCCCTCTTTAAGTTATAACGTTGATCAACTAGGAAAACACTTTATAAAGTGAGGTGACTAAAGTGAGGTGACCCCTCTTATTTCTCACTTTATTTATTATTTCCAACTAAAGCGGCAAAATTAAACAAAAATGAGATATTCCAATTAGCGAGGCTAATTGGGAATATTACAGTCTCCCCCGGCAAAACGTTGCTTGTCCTCAAGCAACTGAAGTGATGGATGCTGTAAAGTCTGCTCACTCTCCCCCGTGGCATCCTCATCCGGCAAAAATGTCTTGTTCTCAAGCAACGCTGGAACAAGCCTACCCTCTAGCTGAAGCTCCCTGCCGATACTGCAAAATGTGCCTGGGTCCCACTGAAACCTCTCTGTCTCCTGCATCACCCTGATATGAAGGGATATCTCAATGCCAGGATCCCAAACTGGCCTCTCATGGTACCAGCCAATCAATAGTCCTCCCGGATCCCATCGCCATTGTGGCCAATAATCGCACAAGTCCCGTGACTCGAACTGCTCACTGCCTCTGGCTATGACTAGAGACCATGACCGCTGCTGTTCTGCATCTATGACTGTGTAAGCTGGCCCATCAATTGTGAGCCAACTCGTCGCCTCTCTCCAGTCAAGGCATGAAGTGAGGAACATCTCTCTCATGTGGATCCTCCATCCCCAAGCAATCATCCAAACCAAATGAGCCACCTCCTGACAAGGCAACTCCTGGAAATCTCCTTCCACCTCAAGCTCTGGCAATGAAGGTGGGCTGAAAGTCTGATCTTGGGCTGCAAAATCATTGCCCTTCAATGGCAAAGTGAAGAACAATCCTCCATAGAAGGTTCCTCCATCAATGAAGAACAAGCTGGCCCCAAACAAACCATAGTGCAGTCTCGTCCACTGCAACCTCAGAAAATCACATGGCAAGCAATGTACAAGATCCAACACATCTACTAATGGATAGCAAATGGCGGAATATGACAGCAACATAGGTCCAAACACTTGCCCATGGCTGTACAATGGATGACTATCGATCTCATGGCCCACATCAAAAGAGAACGCATATAAAGTAGTGGTGGCCATGCCTCCTCCCGTGCTCCCATTAGAACATGTAGTGCAGAAATTGTGAGAATTATTCCCACTCACGGACACATCCAGCTCATGTGTCTCCCTCATAATCAAGCCTCCCATACAAATCTGATATATATCAGCAAATGAAGACATGATCAGCAGCAAAATGAAGGAAATGCCGAAGGTCTCCTGTGGTGCAAGAAGGTACCAACAGCTTCCCAAACAAGTACGGCGCAGTTTTACAAGTTGCTGCTTGATAAGAGTACAAGGCAAAATGCTTATGTTACCCATGCATGTCTTCATATGATACCTGGTATAGTGCTGCAAATGAACATACATGTGATGATAAAACATTTGCCCAAGGCCACAAAAGAGATGGCTACCTCCATCATGTAGATTGGCCCAATACAACTCATGGAGCAATGTGACAAGCTTGCCCTCTTGTGAAGCAATGCATTGCATAAGAATGGTAAGAGGGTACCAATCAATGAATGTATAAACAAATCCCTCACCATATGCCGGCAGTAAGATGGTACATGGGTCCATGAATGAGTCCTCCATAAAGTGTCGACCTGCTATGAAGAAGACTGAACCATGTGCTGCAAGAAGATAATCCTCCTTATGCTTGGAAACCCAAGTCAAGAAGGATGTGCCATAGATGTCTCTATCATCCTTACTTCTTGTAAGTGCAATAAGTATGAAGTGATCCTGAGACCTATGGGTTATAGATCCACCATATCTCTGCTGCGCACACTTCATCCATAATGTTCTGCTCCATGGTGACAACGCTGTGGGCTCATGCAAATGAGTTCCTGTCAGTACAAGACTCTGTTCTTTGACATGCTCCTTGTCAAAGATTCCTCTAATAATGCTGCAATAAATATGGAATACCTCCCGAGAGGGAAGTGCTTCCCCATCAAAGACCATGGAGATAGTGCCATCTCCTCCTCCTGCAACGTCATACAAAGTGTGAGAGCAAATCTGCCCTTGCTCTCCCAAGAACAAACCAAGCAACAAGATATTGTGTTGCCTCTCCATACCTCCATCAAACCACTCATGTGATGAAGACACAATAAATGATATGAGTAACACATCAACACCATGCATCCATACTCTATGCTGCTCAATGATACAAGTATCCATCCATCTTTTCCCCATCCTCCTACTCTTAGGAAGAGTGTTTGCCCAGTGATGGCCAAGCTCTTTCAAGAGTAACCAGCGCAGCCAAGCCTCCTGCTGCCTGGTATCACCGATCTGCAAGTAGCCTCCTAGCTTCTTGCTCATCATCCCCATCCACTCGATCACTTGTGGATGCCTCCTTTTCCTCATCCTGGTACTCCTCCCATGAGGGCTACCATCCTCCCAAATCAAATTTCTGATTTTGCACCTTGTGGGAATCTGAATTATAAACTTCTCAAGAATCACTGAGACCCTATCAAGAATCAAATAGGTGGTAGGCAAAAACCTCCCATCATGATGCGTATGGCTCAAGGGATGTCCGACACAAGCATGAGAGATGTTATCCATTCGAAGATGTCCTCCATCTTCTATCTGCTCTTGTGAGAAGGGAACCAAATCATTGTGTTCCATAGCCCGCTCCACCGAGTACCAACTCAAAATCTCTCTCCATCCAATCTCAACATATGGCTGCTGTACCCTGTACAACTCTGATCGTCTCATACCACTATCCAAGTCAACATATGAGACCTGACTAGGTGGCTCTGCCTCTCTCTCTCCAACGGAAGGAGATGCTCCAACAACACTACTAGTCCCATCCATGCATACCTGAAGGGGAATGATCTGATGCTGCAATGTGCCCTCAGGTTGTACCATCAGGGAATCCAGCTGTTCCCCAATGTGGACCAACTTGGCCGCTGACTTGGCACAAGTTGCTCTCATACCCTCCAGCTCCTGGTCCTGCAACAAAATGGTCTCCCGTACCAACGCGGCCTTCTCCCTCAAAACTCGAAAGTCCGTCCGAAGCCGATGATACTGCTGTCTGCGACCATCATCCAATATCTTTGTACCTGCCGTTACCTCATCGAGGGTGGATACATCTCTTGACACCTCACCCATCTGTTGTGTGCTGCTACCATCCGAAGACTCGGACACGGCTCCAGTCATCACCTCACTGGATGGCTCTACCGGGGTAGGCTCTATCTCCTCCACTACGATATCAACCGGCACGGTCAAGGAGGGCCCTAATGATGGTGAGTCCTGTGTCACACTAGGTGTATCCTCGAACTCCCTGCAATCCTGTGTGTCCTCATCCTCCAAATGCGAGGTAACCATTTTAATGGTTTTCCTCTTCGATACTCGGTCAAGCTGGAAAGAGGTATCCAACTTGTCCACCCAAGCTCTTCCTGAGCGCCTGGATGACCTGTCAAATGTCGGTAGATGGAATCTGCTCGCTGCACGGTGACTATCACGGTGGGAGCCACGTCCCTTGTGTCGCTCCTGCTCATAAGTCTGGCCGCCACATCGGAACTGGATATACTGATTGAAAGGGAAAGCATCCATGAATTCCTGTCCCATGCTTCGCCAATCTGCCAACAGAACTGCATGATGATCGAGACCCCCATCTCTTGATGCCGTTTGCTCCTCTTCCTCTACCGGGAAAGTAGGCATGGTAGGTCGCGTGTCCATGGGATCGACCTTCTGCGCTGTCACAATGGGAATAGCATCCGGTATGTAACTAGACGCTCCCGATCCTTCCCCTACCTGAAAGACCCTAGGGGGTTCTTTCTGCGTCCCCTCTGCAACCTTCTTGGTTACCTCCTGCATGAATGCATCCATCTTTGCATCCATCTTCTCAGTCAACTTCTCAGTCAACTTCGCAAACATGGCCTCCATTGGATTCCGCTGATCTGTCTCCCTAAATCTCCTCTTATCCACATCACCTGCCATCAGCTCTTTCTGCTATAAGTCTACAGGCTCCTCAGAAACTGCACGGCTGCTGCAAAACCATACTGTGGCTTAACTTCAACCTCCGATTTATCCACTGAAAACTATTCAGAAAATTCCAGGAATTTGGGAAAGTGATCCTCGCCCAAAACCCAGAAAAACCCAGAAAACGATTTTCCTAATTCCAAAATTCAAAATTTGACCCTTTTCATTTTGGCCCTTTTTCCAACTGCGTTTCTGGAATTGCAACTGCTATTGCTCTGTATGATTTCTTTTCGGATGTCATAGACCACAGGCTGAGCCAGAATTAGGCTCTGATACCACAAAGGCCCAACCACTACACCAAAAGCTCGAACTGTTAGTGAGGGCGGCATCCCAGGGTGTTAAGGGTGGGGTCTTAAGGCCCACCGGAGCATCTCGGGACGGGGACCCTCGCGCAGTCCTCCAATTACGCAGACCCCGGCAGCGTGTCAGGGCCCACCGGACCCTCAACAGGGAGGCTGCCCTAAACAGGGATATTACAGCCCACCACGCTCCGCAGTCTCGACCTCGGGACCTCGGCTTACGATACCTTTGTAATATCCCAAGGGAATAACCGGTAATAAACAAAATACACCAATACGGTCTCGAAAATATAATACAGAAGATCACGGAATCATAGCACATGGAATACCGAGAAGCGAGCCATTTTATTAATCGAAAGTACATAGAGAGGAGTACAATAAATCGAGGTAAGTGCACCTATCCTTGCCCTAGGCAGAGTGGAGACCTACTCCAACGAGAAAATGGTGCAACAAGAATGACGTCCTAGGCGCTCTACAAAAATTTGAAGATGACTATGTTGTCTTGAAGTGAAAAGCCCGATACGCTCTGCTGATCTCCAACTGCAAACCCTCCACAATGAAAAACGCTGTCTCTGCTAGTGACAGCGCAGAAACAGATAGAGCACCGGTCACCAAATCCTCCAGACAAATAGGTCAGCGTCTGAAAGCTAGAAAACGCTGTTGAGCCTGCCTCTCCCAAGTCTGCTCATCAGATCAGCGTCCTACCAAGTGGATCTGCTCCTGAACACTCAGATCTGACAGATCTGAAGCCTCCAAACCAGATCTGCGTCCTTCCCTTCCTGATCTGCGTCCTCCCCTATCAGATCTGCCACCAACCCTTCAGATCTATGCTAGATCTGACAATATCTCTTCAGATCTACAGCCTCTAGGGCTGGATCTGATGTTAACCCTTCAGATCTGGACTAGATCTGCCAATATTTCCTCAGATTTGCAACTCCCCAAGATGGATCTAGGGCTAAACCTCCAGATCTGCAAGATACAAGACTGGATCTGCAAGTGGCTTCTCAGATCTACCCTTTCCAAGATTGGATCTAACAATAGGCCTTCAGATCTGCAACCCTTCCCTTCAGAAATGGACAGCGTCCTCCCTTCCAGACTTGACAGCGTCCTCCTTGAGCCAGAATTATGCTCTGATACCACTGTAATATCCCCAAAAGGGAATAACCAGTAATAAACAGAAATACACCAATACGGATATAGAAAATATAATACTGAACCAGATCACTGAATCATAGCACATGGAATACCAGAAACTGAGCCATTTTATTAATCAGAAAGTACATAGAGAGGAGTACAATAAATCAGAGTAAGTGCACCTATCCTTGCCCTAGGCAAGTGGAGACCCTCTGAACGAGAAAAAATGGTACACAGCGGGGACGGCGTCCTAGCTACTCTATAAGGCGAAGATGGGCTTGTCTTTAGTCTTTGGGGGCGAAGACGCAAACCTACAATAAACGCTGTCTCTGCTAGTGACAGCGCAGGAAACCCTCCAGACAATAGATCAGCCACTGAAGGCTAGAAAACGCTGTTGAGCCTGCCTCTCCCAAGTCTGCTCCTCAGATCAGCGTCCTACCAAGTGGATCTGCTCCTGCACACTCAGATCTGACAGATCTGAAGCCTCAAACCCGGATACGCGTCCTTCTCTCCCACGATCTGCGTAGGAATTATCAGATCTGCCCACCAAACAAGCCAGATTTCTATCTTTGGATCCTTAATATCTCATCGGATCTACGGCCTCTAGGACTGAGCTTGCCTGTTAACCCTTCGAATGCGGACTAGATGTGCCAATATTTCCTCGGATACGCAACTCTCCAAGGTTGGATCTGGGGCTAAACCTTGGTCTGCTAGATACAAGAGCGGATACGCAAGTGGTACAGCTCAATCTCTCTGCCTTTCTAGATTGGATGCGACAATGGGCCTTCGGATACGCAACCCTATCCTTCGAAATGGACAGCGTCCTCCCTTCCAGACTTGACAGCGTCCTCCTCCTCACTGGACAGCGTTCTCCCTTGCCAGAACTGGACTGCGTCCTTCCTAGGACAGCGTCCTCACCCTCCTGAATAAAACTGCGTCCTCTCTCTGGATGAGACAGCGTCCTCTCCTCAATGAACTGCGCAGCCACTAGAGGGCTTCTCCTCCTCAGATTTGCTTCAGAAACTGCTGCTGCTCTGCTACTGGAACTAAAAAGTGTACTCAGAACAAACCTTACTAGGGCGGGCACTCGAAGTCCCCCGAAGCTAAGGGTGAAACCAGAAAACCTTACCAGGGCCGGCACTCGAAGTCCCCGAGGCTAAGGGTGAGATCTCCGACCGGAGACACTCGTGCACTAAACAGTGCTGCAGACCGACTAAACAACCGGCGTGCTGAAGCAGACAGAAGTCCGGCTATCAATAATAATATCAAATCATGAATGATCCAAATGAGGTGAGAACCTCTCCTTTTATAATGCCAAACTCCCTCCAAAACTTAACTCTCCTTTGACCTGCGCAGTTTACCTTGGGTCAGCCTGATGCCTCCCCTATCATACTCATGTGGACCCCCAAGGCCCCCTCTTTAAGTTATAACGTTGATCAACTAGGAAATCACTTTATTTTATAAAGTGAGGTGACTAAAGTGAGGTGACCCCTCTTATTTCTCACTTTATTTATTATTTCCAACTAAAGCGGCAAAATTAAACAAAAATGAGATATTCCAATTAGCAAGGCTAATTGGGAATATTACATAGGAAGAGTGAACTACCTTGGGGAGTGTGAAATTTATTGATTTTTGTAGCATTAGAAAGTCATCTAAGTCTCAAATTTTGTGAGGAGGCTTGGACAACAACATTCTAAAGAACCCAGAAATCGTTTGTGGAAATTCCACTCTGTTTATGTTTTATTGAAATAAATTAATAATTAATTATTTTAATGAGGAACCTAAGTCTAAACTTAGGGAAATTAAATAATTAATGAGTATTAATAAAATAGAGTGTGAATCTTCTAGAGAACGATGATCAAGTCAATATTTAATCTTAGCCATTGATTAGACTTCTAATCGGGGTCGTTGATTTGTTAATGAGAAGATTATAAAAGAAGACTTGAGGGCCATTTGGAAGATAAATTGGGCATACACTCAATAACCCGAGGGAAGTCGATTCCGAAGGAGTAAAATTCGATTTCAGAAGGAGAGTTGCAGGGCAGAGGAAGCAGAGGGCATCAGTAGTGTCAGGGCTCGAGGGAAGAAGGAAGCAGAAGGGTAGAGAGGCGGCACAAAGGGCTCATGCAGTCTCAAGCATGCTTTGCGCAGAGAAACATGCAGGAGTGACGCAGTGAGGGCCAGTGAGTCCCTAAGGTATCGGAAATTCTCTAGAGGTTTGGAGAGAATTTATCTTAGGTGTTTTCTAAAGAAGTTTCTTGATTTTTCTGCCAGTCTTTCCTTGTAAAGAATTTGCTGTTGAAGATTAATATATAAACCCTCATCTGCTGCACCGGTTTTCCCACATTGGGTTTTTCCGGGGACAATTGTCCAAAAATAATTGTGTCATTGTGATTGATTCTTGTGCTTGCATTTTACTATTTTTTTCTCTATATGTACTTAGTGATAACTACAGTAGTGTTTATTTCGAAATTTACTGGAAGGGTTTTGTAAATAACTTATTGTGAAAATAAGTAGGAGAAATAAATCTACTACTGCAGTAGAATTTCAGAATTGAAATTTTCACAAAATTGTCGTTCATTGTGAGACTGCCATGTTTGAGAAACGTCCGAGGGATACGACACCAAAGCCAAGGCCATCTACAGACTCTATAGAATCATAACCAAGCGAAAAGACATAGTTGCACTCGACGTGGGTTGGATTGGCCCCTACACTGGTGATCACCCCTACAAAACAAGGCTCCCATAAAACCATGAGTCCTCATATCAGGAAGGTCCTCCAATCCTATATAGGATGAAAGGAACTTGAAATGGACCGGCCATGGTCCAACCAAAACATGATTGACTCAACATGACATAGGGTCTAGGATGCGTACAAGGCCTCACATGGTTGTTTCATGGCCTTTGACTTGTGATCTCAAGCTTAAAATTGTGTTTAAAATGCTGCAATAAATATGTAGGTACTCTACTGAAAGAGGGGTAATAGTGCCCTTGTGAGCCCATATAATTATTAATTATGATCTTGACGTGGAATGTTTCTCTACAAAGCATGTCGAATTTCTTGTCCAAGATATCCAATCTATGCATAATATCAGCCTATTGGCCAACCTTCTCCTTGATTGCCTAAGTGACGAACATTATTTTCATCCAATACAATTGTAGCAGCCAAAAGATCTGTGTCCCGAGTCCTCGAGGAACCAGGATTTGGAACCAATTGTTTGAATTCTTGCCCATTCATCTTTGGTGATGCACTGCCTCTTCTCCCTATGTGTAACTTCCATTCATAGCACCTCCTATTTGGTTGCCATAGAGGAACAACAATGAAAATTGGAATTGGCTTTCATCGCATCAAACTGAGCATGGATAAGGTGTTGCAAGGTTTCAGCTAGATTACCGCTTTTAAGGGTGTCCCTTCTGGCATCCCTTTTGCTACTGGTGGGAACTGCGACCATATCCTTAGTGTTCATGCCTACAGGGTGACTGCACCAGTTGGATAGCATGAGCCCGAGGGAACTCATAGGCGGGGGCATGGAGATGAGTGGGTCTGGGACATAACAACACCCAAACCCAGGTTAGTTGAGGGACTATGTAGAGGCTTAACGAGTCTACTCAACCTAAAGAAGTTTCCCTAAACCCCTATGAATGAAGCCAAGGAAGACCACTAAAAATGCCTTTAGTTTTTACCACCCCAAGATTGTTCTTTAACTGGAAATCACCCAAATTGGACTTAGTACCAATTAAAATGAAGTGCAATCTAAACACTAGCAAGCAGGGCAACAAACATGCATGGGGTTCAGAGAGGTTGTGGGGCGAAATCCACTAGGAAAGTTTTGGAAGCCCAAACTCCTTGGGATGCACTATCTAGGTAGCATCCAAACCACCCCTTTCTAGAGCCAAACATACTATGTCAACCCAACCAATAGATATGAGGAACCAAAGTGGGTGACAAAACAAAAGAGTTACCTTACGTTGCCATCTCTTGATGCCAAGCTCGAAATCAATCCACCACAAGTTTGCTAGTGTCCTTGCGACTCCTTGGGCCACACTATCTAGCCATCATCCAAACCAACCCTTTCCAGAGCCAAACATAGTATGTCAAACGAACCAATAGATGCGAGGAACTAGAGTGGTTGACAAGACAAAATAGTTAGCTTCCATCGCTGTATCGTAATGCCAAGCTTGAAATCAATCCACCACAAGTTTGTTAGTGTCCCTGCAACCCCTACCGTGCTTATTTTCAAAAGGATTATGTCAATTATAGACATGGACCACCCAAATCGAATCATTAGATCGTCTCCTTTCATCATGCGAACTTCATCACTACAGTAGTTGGCTTCCAAATGACATGAGCGAGCTGTAAACATACTGGTACTCGATCTGTTTTCACACACCCCGGCTATCATAACTGTGCATTCTCTCCCTCGTTTGTCTCCGGTCATGTGGGAGCAAGAATGAATGTCTTGCACTGCCATCCCATCCGGGGACTGACTGAAATCCTTTGAGCTGGACCTTATATGGACCATAACCCATCTGCCCTTTATTTTCAGTTGTATATTTGGGATACCTTTTCATTATTTGTAGCAAACTTGCTCAAGGTGCTATTAAAATGTTTAAATCCCTATTATTTTCACCATATAGTAACATTCTTTGTATCATGGTTCAGAGGCCCACAAACCTCAAAATTAACTATTCTAGAAGCGGAAAGAACACTTATTGGTGGTATGATCACACCCATTACATTATACATTTTCAGCAAGGATTTAAACTTTAAAATTTTAAACTATTGTGGCCACATCACAATACCATAGGTAAAGATGACTCTTGCATCAGTGCAGCTTGCATCAAAGAAACTGTTGGAGTCTGTGCCCCTGATGTCTCCACATCTTGTTGCTGGTTCTTATTTTTTGGATTTGACCAACACTGACTCCACAATTGCTTCCAAGTGCAATACTTCCAACAATAAGTATGACCTTTCCTTTCAAATTTCCCCTTTGTTCTCTGCATCTTTTACTCAATGGTTTTCCTCCACCTTATCTAACAGATATTCATTTTGCACTTAATTCTCTTCGCACTGCATCCAACATATCTTTTTTCATCCTTTTATCGGTTTCCTTTTAATTTACGCCTTTATGACCTATTTTGATTTTCAGTGCTTTTTGTGTTGTCAATTCCATTTACTTATCTTTTCTAATGACTGTATTTACTCCAAAATTCCAAATTTATACAGTTGTTCAATATTTAGTCTGGTCGGTGAGAAAGCAGAGGTGTTTGCTCAACATAGCTGACTTTCCGTTATATTTTGCAGGGCCTGAGGTCGTCAATGGGAATAATTTGACTCCAGGGTTCATTTGTGAGAAGCCATCAGTTGTCTATCAGACAAGGGAAGGTGAGATTAATGGGGTTCAAGGAATTCCTCCTGAGATACATGAAGCTTGGCCCTGTCTTTTCCAGGAGCAAAGAGGAATGGCCAATTCTTGGTCCAAGCAAAGTGTCTTTACAGGTATGGGTATGCAACGATGCACCTCTATATCTGCAAAAGATACCTCTATAGGATCACCCATTGAAATACCACTTGTTTCGTTGGCAACATCTCTTTCTTTGGTTTCTCAGCAATTCACAGAAAACTCTAATGGAGCATTTCAGCTGTCTGCCTTGGGGAGGAATAATGAAGATAGTTTTAGTCAGCTTCCTGCTGGAGTTCATTCTAAGGTATATACTGCTGTACCTGCAGCAGTAGATATACCAATGCAGAATCTTGGTTCACAGTCCAGCTCTCATGAACAATTATTTGTTTCCAATAGAACAAATGGAATGGATGCAAAAGGATCCTCTTCTGAGTTTAATTGGGGTAAAAGGTTTCCCAATTGCAATCCATTGCAATCTACTGGGACTCAGCTGTCATCTTCTTTCCAATCGAGAAGTCTTTCAAGCTTAGGGAAGGATTTAAGATGGTCAATCTTTGCTGGTGGATCAAGAAGTTCCCAGAAAGAAGTTGCTGCTTGTGCAATGCCTACATCCCCTCATTTATCAGGATTTTCATTGAATAGCTTACATGAGAGTTCCAGATCCTTGAAATGCCCATGTACCATTGGAATGCCACCTTTTCAGGTTTATGGTGGAGGGAATTCTCATAAGGATTCTGAAGTTTCTTGTCGTATTGGCCTGAGAAACATTAAGGAAGTAGATCAAGTAGATCTAACACTTAGTCTTTCAAACAGGGTCATCAATGATGCCATAAACAGTGCATCTGATTGTTTCCTTGTTGCTAGTCAAAAGGACAGTCCTCGTCAAGACAACATCGAGAAAGTAAATAGAACCAACAATGGCATGGATCGAAGATCAGAGCATACCAAGAAGGGAGATCCTGAACATTTTTCAGATTTCACTGTAGGCTTGTTAGAGTTGCCATGTATCAAAGATCCAGAAAGCAAGTCTGTAGAGATGATCCAATGTAACAAGGTTATGGGTGTTTATGATCTACTTGGAAAGTCTTTATCAACACATAAAAGCATTGATGATGACTGGGATGCCAATCACCCTTTAACAAATAAACTTGTTCAGAGAGTTGTGCCACTTTCCAGGAAAGAGAGTCTGGAGTCTTTTTTCCCTTCTGATTCAACTTTGAATGATGACAATGAATTGAATGGAAATAACGGTGTAGAATCTGGAGTTTTAAAAGCCAGAGAAGGTGATGTAAAAAATCCAGGAAATTTAGCAAAAGAATTTTTATATAAGCAACTGCTCTCTCCAACTGATCAGAACTGTAGAAACAAGTCAACCCATTCACATACTGTAGCACAACTTACAGGTTGTGACATAAGCATTGATACTGCTCAGGAAGGTCAAACATCCAAGATGCATGGGGCAGAACCTGGATTTTCTTGTGATGGTAACAAGCAAATGGGGGAGGCAGAATGCCAGTTCATGTCACCTACCCCCCTTCAACAAATTGAAATAGATGCTCCACTTCACACAAATTTGAATGGGGAAACAACCCAGTGTTTGGGATTAGATATTAAAGGAGGTAGCGGGATGCTATCTATGCATGTTGAGATGGAAACCAAAAATGCTATAGATGATTGTGAAGAAATGGTTGAAAGGCCATTGGGATCTCAGACCTTTTTGCATACCCAAACAGAAACAATGCCCAATGAACCTTATTTTCATAGGGGGAACACTGATAAATTTATCAGGAATGGAAATAGCTCTGTTGATACTTTTCTACAGCCTTCTATATCTGATATAAGCTATTCTGTTAAACCATTAAAGGGGCATTGTGTGAAAACATGTAATCTTTCAATTTGTAACGAGAACCTAAAGTTGTGCTCAGATGAGGCTTTGTCCTATTCGGGCCCAGTGGAAATGGAGATGGCACAAAAAGAAGAAATTGAAAATGTTATATGCATTAAGGAAGCTGACTCAAAACTGACAAAGTGTGCTGAGCTGTTAGCTAACAGTGATAAGAACGAGATGATAGAAGACAATAAAACTGCTTTGAATTTCAGAGGACGTTCCTTGTGTAGCGCACAACTTCCAGAATTGGCAGATGCAGTCAAATATGGGGCAGAGTATGTATCAGAGTCTACACATATTGCAGCAAAGACACTTCTGAGAATTTTGTCAGAGAAAAACTCAGAACATTTGGATGTTGATACTTGCCATCAACAGAATTCTTCAGGTCCAAAAACAGCATTAGAATGGTTTGCAGATATGATTCCAGGTGATACAGACCACTTGGAGTTAACATCTGTGAGGTTTAATGAAGAAATTGGTGATCCATTCTTATCCCAGGATACTGTTTCCAATAAGAATGAAACAGGTCTTTGTGAATGTTCAATACCAGAAAAAATGTCAAGTCATTCTGGTGCTCTAGATTTTTTTGAGTCTATGACATTGACACTTTTGGAAAGTAATGCAGATGAACATTGCAAGCCATATGTAAAGGATCATGTGGAAACACAAAATATCTCTTCCTCTGCAAATTATGTTTCAAGGACATTGAAAAGGGGTAAACGACAAAAAGATTTTCAGAAAGAGATACTGCCAGGTATTTCATCTCTTTCCAGGCAAAAAATTGCACAGGATCTGCAAACCATTGGAGTGCTTATGAGATCGATGGGGAATGTTTGCCAGACTGGGTTTACAGGAAGAAATGGAGGACCCTGTTCCTCCAAAGGTCATTGGTTTATACCGCCTAAAGGTCGGCGCTCAAGATGTTCTGGCGTTTCTAGGGCTTCTTGTGACAATGTAGAAACAAATGCTATATTAAGATGGCCCAAGTCTTATAATCGAGCTATTGATAGGCTCAATGGAATGTCATTTAAAAGTCGATGGGGTGAGACAACCAGGCGAAAGCGTATGCAGAGTCAACATACTCCTATGTTATCTTCAGCCTAGAGTCCTCTTTGAGTAGTTGCTCTATACATTAGGATCAACAGCACTGGGTATAGCTAAATCTCAACCAGAGGATTTGTATATATCATGAGTTGGTCTAACAGTTATGAACATGTGTTTCCACCTTGGAAGTAACAAGTTCAAATCCATAGGGGTTGGGTATGTACATCTTTTTTAGACTAAGCAGTCAATTCGTTTCACGGATTTGGCTTTTTGCTAGGCTGTGACCTTAAATTAACTCCTGTCTACATTCAGGATTTGATCTTTTAGAATTCTTCATATCCTATAGAAACATGGCTTGTATATTTACTGAAAATGAACAAATTGATAATTTTTTTTGTGTAAATGAGGCACCTTTTCATCTGCAAAGGTATTTATTGGGTTCATGTAATTCCAAAACTTTTGAAATGCTGGCATGTTTAGTACCACTGTTACAGATAATTGAAGCAAATCATGAAAAATAAAGTGTCTGTAATTTTATTGCTTAGGCCATCTGCTTATTGTATCATCTTATTTTGTGAATGTCCTTGGCATAGTGTTTTTCTTCTGGTGAGAAACAGTTTACTAGTTATTTCATCAATATGTTTTGTTCGTTTTGAAAAGGCATTTGTTGGTATTGAATAAATCCACTTTTCAGCTTGTAGTTTTAAACTAAAAAGCCTCATACTTGACGCGCACACAAATTGACTCATTTTTTTTCTTTTTGCAGATCAACATAATGCCCTGAAGTTTTGGTTTCATTGCATGTAAGATTTTGAGCTAACGTGCTTTAGCCTTTGAGTAAACAATTCACTCATCATCAGGGAATGAAGAAGAGCATAACACTTCACTTATTGTTAGGGCATCAAGAACACTTCACTCATCCTTAGTGGACCGTTAGCGATCATGTTATTAGTACCCAATTTGTGTTTTAATTTGACTTGTTTACTTGGCTTTCTGGAGGGCGTAGCTGCAGAGTAGGGTACCTGACATTGTAGCTACTGTTCGTGTGTAAAGATGGTATTCATAGCACATGTCAAAGATCATACATGAAAACCACGTAATGATAAGAAGGAAAACTGTATTAGAGATGTGTGATGATTACATCCTGATGGAGGTCTCAAGTCTCTTGTCATATGGAAGTATCTTTTATTCTATGGACTTTGAATGTTATGGTGAGTTACAATCAGTTACATTATCAGTTAACATAATTGCTTAAATTAATTGACTAATTAAATAGACGACTTGATGAACTAGATGGACTGAATCCACTAGGTCTATTTGACAGATTGGTCAACTTTCATTGGCAAGTTGATTTCTAGAGAAAAAGGACCATTCAACATCTCTTCCACCTAAAGTTCTTGCATCATCTTCAAAGCAGATTAATTTTCAAGAACATATGTACAAGTTGTAAAAAATGGAGGTCTCAATTCTCCTGTCATATGGAAGGTATCTTTTATTCTTTGGACGTAGACTATTGCAGCCTGTTACAACCAATTACATTATCAGTTAACATAACTACTTAAATTAATTGACTATATAATCAGAGGACTTGATGAACTAGAGGGACTGAATCAACTAGGTCTCTTTGACAGATTTGTCAGCTTTGATTGACAGGTTGACATCCATAGACAAAGGACCATTCAAGATCTCCCCCACCTAAAATTCTTGCATCATCTTCAAAGCAAATTCATATTCAAGAACACGTTCAAGCTATAAATAAGCTTTGAGAACTTTAAAAAATATGACCAAGGACAAAAATTATAACAAAGATCTTTTTACATTCTCAACATGGTATTGGCTCATACAAAATTTGAGCAATTCACGATGGTCAATTTAATAGGTCAAGGCCTTTGCCAGAGTATCTAGAATATTTGAGCAATTCATGATGATCAATTTAATATGTCAAGGCCTTTGCAAGAGTATCTAGAACACCCAAAGATTGCGATTTCACTTCCATCCTCCATGGAGATATGGCTGGTAGTTAACATTGGCAAAATTGAAGGTTTCATTGTTACTCAATTGGGGAATCTAGACATTTGTTAAACTTGAGTTTTTATTTTCTCTAGCATATGATGGATGTCTATATGAGTGACTTTTTACATGCCTCCAATATTGGAGATAATCCTTAATTTGCTCATTCATTTCGTGTACTTGGTTCAGAAACATGGTTATATTGAAAATATCTCCAAGTTTGAAGAAGAAGTTATTTTAACGTCCATGAGGCTAAAGATAGCCTATGGGACAAATTGCTTCTCTATCTGGCTCTTGTATTCAACCCTTTTCCTGTGAAGTTTCACAATAAGCTCTTCTAGCTTCTCGACAAACTCCTCGCTGAATAGATTAGCCCAAGAGCTAGTTGCCAACATATCTGCATAACTTTCCCTCTTGTCTTTGAAGGCCTGACATTCTAAAATGAAATGCTTTTCTGTTTTCACTTTTCTGGAAGAGCAAAAAATACCTTCAACAATATTGAATGTTCAACAATTTTGGCTCACTGCACTCCATGCTTCAACAAATCACTTAGTATGAAGTACATAGATGATTGTTATGTATATAGCGAACAAAAGGTCAATGAGATAGTAGCTCGTATCTTGCTTTGTTGGGAAAACCTAGATATCCATGTTCTAACATTTACCTCCAACATAGGATTGTTCTCCAGCTCAAATCAGACAATGCAATGCCCAACATTGGGTGTCTCTCATCAACTTTGGAGGTTAGGAGAGCTCCAATAAGTAGCACCCGACTTCCCTCATGGAATATTTGGCCAAGTAAATTCAATGTTGGCCTTTATCCAAAGGATATTCTCAAGCTTTTATTGGTACCTTCAAGATGAATAGAGAAAAAATTAGGGGATAATATTTTCCATTTGGCTAATTATTTCGACTTTTGCAAAAAGAATCACTGAATGAAACAAATATTAGCTCACAATTTTATACATCAAATTATTTTGTGTGAACATATTGTAATAGTCTTGTTGACTATTTAGTTATCTATTTAGAATAGTAGAGGTATTCCAAGGTTTCTTCTACACTTGTAAAAAGTTTATGGTTCATTATCATTTTCCTTTTCTTGACAATGATAATCACTGATCTTCTTCTACTTTGGTGCATAATTATTTTAGCAATGTGTAGTGTGTGACTAGCTAGTTTTTGAAATGATACATGTCAATATGGTATATGAACTCTGCCAAATCAGGGTGACTTCCTTGGGGCATTCAAGGACTTTCCAAGTTTATGAGTTGTCTTTTGGGATATCAGGGTATTTATTTTTGGTTGAGCAATTATGTTCTTCTACCTCTCCCTTCGGTTGAGCAACTTTATTTCCTCTCCCTTTTACTTTCCCTATCCTTATTGGTCGAGCAACTTCATTTCCCTTCCCTCTTCCTATTGGTTGAGCAGTTAAGGTTCCTAATGAAAGTTCCTCTCCCTTTGGTTGAGTGTCTAAAGATCCATATGATTGACTAGAGTCTTCCCTTTGATCAACTAAAGTTTCTCTCCCTTTATTAAAAATTTAAGTGGCTGCACACCTTAAAAATTGAAGAACATAAATAGTCAATAATTTGTTAAAGGAACATTTTTATGTTATTTGATTTGATTTCTAATATTTAATAAACACAGAGGAATAGTTTGTTACAGAAACAATTTTTTATCGAGTTGTCTTTAGTGTGACTTTTTGGAGGTTTTTCTGGTGGATATTTCTGGTTTAATTTCTCTAAAATCCTGCCGGAATTTAGTGAAAACAGAAATTTGATGGGTAACCTTGCATAATCTAAGTGTCCTAGGGGTTTTTTAGGGTGTTGAATCTATATATACAATAAAAAAACTAGTTTAAATAACATAAATCAAGATTTCATCTCAAATTTTTTCACCGGATTCCGGCACCGAAAACTCCAAAAAGTCACACTAAAGACAACTCCATTTTTTATCTTTTGAATTGAAGTTCTAATATTTAAAAAACAAATAAAATGGTTTGTTATAGAAATATTTCCCTTTTTCTTCTCATTTCAGATAAATACTTAAGAAACAAATAATTTGTATTTAAATTTTATTTTCTCCTTAGAAATTTGAATAGTGTGTAGACCATAGTCAATAATTTATTATAAATATTTCTCTACTATTTGATTTCATTTCTAATATTTAGTAAATAAATATAAATAGTTTGTTATAGAAAAATGTTTATATTATCTTGGCATTTGCAAATTGGATATACATAATAGTCAATAATTTATTATTAACATATTTATTTGTTATTTAATATAATTTATATAATTTTATAATAAATAGAAATAATTATTATAGTTACAACACATTTTTCCACTATCTGACTAACAAGAAAAGAAAAAAAAGAAATATTTTTGTGATAAAAACATTTAGTCATTGCTTAACTAATACCCAAGAAGTGAGCAATTCAAGTTCCTCTCCCTTCCTTGAGTGGTACATTCTTCACCCTTTCATCAAGTGGTTTGTTCCTCACCCTTTGGTTGAGGGCATAAGCATACTCTGCCACAATAAATAAATTTTGCTCTTCAACCTCCCCATACTATAGGTTGAATGGCTATAATCCTTGATTTCCTTATGGTCAATAAAGAACCTAGAAGTTCCTTGACCCCCCTATGGTCAATTGAGTAGCTTCATTCTTTTCCCCTTGGTTGAATGCATTTTTAAATACCCTTGTTTTCTAATCAATTGAGTAACTAGAAATTTCTCTCCTTCGGGTATAGAATCATTTCATTCCTTCCCTGTTGGTTCTTTATTATTGATGGACCTTTCAATTACCTCTCTATTTGTTCAGAAATACAACCAAAAGATTGTACATTTAATTGTCAATCCGAGGTTCATATGAAACTTGCAAACTATTGGGTAGCGTTTGCGCTAGTACAATATGAAGTTGTGATAATCTAAATGAGCGTCATAGGTCAAGATATTGGGATGCTTTCACAAATTAGTAGTAGAAATCTACTTGCAATCTGATCCACACTTTGCGAGAATGTAAAGAGCACACTTGCAAGAAAGTAAATGTTACACTTGTAGGAAAGTAAATATCACACTTGCAGAAAATAAATCACACATGCATCTAAGGTGACTTGTTCCAGTGTTAAAAAGACACTAGTTGTTGTAACAAAAATGCATTTGCACGTGCAATATGATGCAATAAATCACAAACCATCAAACCACACTTTGTTCATAAAGGAAATAAGACTATAAATAAAATGTAAACAAAACAAAATTGAAAATATAGTAATCATAATTATAGAAAAAAGTAGAGTATTATACTTTTAGCTCAGAGTCGCTAAAGTCACATATTGTTATGTAAATCTCGTGGCAATGGTTAGTTTGTAATTACTGTTAATCTTAGTGAATGAAGTGTAGCAATAAACCTATTCTACAAAGTTGCAACCATATGAATTAGCAAAGCTGCAACAATAAGCCTACAATGCAGAGTTGTAGTACTTAATACAAAATATCAGAGTTATAACAATTGAAATCCGAAGTTGCAACAATATGAATATTGACATTATAACAATTGAACGTCAGAGTTGCATCAAAGGAAATATCAAAGTTACAACTAAGTACTAATTAGAAGAATTGATGGAAATACCCCCCGATCGGGGTGAAAGTCAGGTAAACAGGACAACCGGTGGCAATCTCATGGCACACCGCCCTACGGACAATTAAGAGCTATAATGACGCACCGCCAAATTCGATTAGTAGTGTGGGTGGTGGCATGTGTTAGTGTAATTATGAACAGAACTTGCCCTGCTGGCCTGTCAGCGCTCCGGAAGGATGGCAAGTTTAAGGTAATGTATATGCCCCCCTCGCCCAAAAAGCTCATGCAAAGCTTACAGAGCTTACTGCGTGCAAAAGCTTGGGAGCTGAGGAGGGAGAGCGCAACTGAGGCTAGGTATGTATCCGTTTCTGTCCTCATTTCCATGAATCCTCTCTTGCATAATCGGAACTGGCTAGAGATTAGTCGCCTTGCGTGGATTTTAAGTCGGTTTCTTTGGTCTTTAGCACCACCGAAAAACCCTGTCCGCCCCTGTTTTAGGGATCCTTGTCTAATTCTTAATGTCTGTAGAAGTAAGACCATTACCATGAACAACCATACTATGTGGGAAGTTTTAGTTCTGTGGTACCCTATTGATAAAAAGCCCCTCCCACAACCCTGGCCTTTGGTTCCTTGGTTAAATTTCAGAGTTAGTATCGGTCGTGTGATACCTTTGATCCTCCTTAGTAAGGTGGGTTCGCAAACTGATGCTGTGGGTTTAATTAATAGTGGTCTGGAGTCTGTTATAACTTCGAAGCCCAATGATACAAGGGGCTTGCAAAACCCCTGTAGTTGCATGCTCAGTTTATTGGCGGCCGGCATGGTATACGCTCTTGCATCCAAAATATGCTGTAGACGATCGCAACCTGGTACTCACGCTCCTAATCATAATGCTCAGTTGCAAATCAATTGCCTTGTCTCTGAGGTTTGCAATTCTCATGTTTCGGATTGGATTTTCGAAATGCATGGTAATGAAAGTAGAGGTTTTATCAGTACTCTGGTTATTATTCCTGTTATTACTTCTATGTCTGTTCTACTGAATAGGACCAAAGCCATTATGGGGAAACACTGTCTCCGTTCTGATATAGCTAAGGGAAAGCAAAAGATCCAGAATGAACAGGTGCCAGTGAAAAGAGGAAGAAAAACTAACAAAGAACATTTGGAGAATCTGGTGCTGAACTACATAGTAGGCAATGCATCTCCCACCCGAAATCAAATTCGTGGTTGGGAAAGAGAACTGCAGATAAACCCGGAAGACAACGAAGCTGCTGTTGATATCCTTGACTTCATTCAGGATCCTGGCAATACTCGTGGACGTTTCACCTTATTCAACCAAACCATTCACACATATTGGGTAATGAAATGTCTTCTGGCAAAAGCAATTCAGAGTGCACAACCTCCAGAGTATAAAGTTCAGCCAAAGACAGAGCTGTTCCTCAAAGACCTGTTGGAGAATATTGACACCAACCTGCAGCATATTAAATTTACCCAACATCAAGCAATTCAGAGATTGGATGACAGGATGGGACGATTGGAGAAACTGCTCCAGCACATGCAACAGGTTGATATGCCTGGGTCTCGTGCCAATGACCCAGCCCCGGTGTCCTCTTCAGATGGCTAGTTACTCCTAGTTTTTTGTTTTATGGTTTTTTGGAAAGTTTATGAACTTAGTTTATATGATAAGCTTGAACATGTTGAAACAGTAGGACAATTAGCTCATGCGATGTATAGAAGAATGAGACAATTTCAATTTTGGCAAGCTTTTAACGGAATTAGATGGCCAACAGACCTAGTTTCCTGCGGGCAGGTTGAGGCCAAGAATGTTTATTATACTGTAACCTGTCTTTACATATAAATAGAAAATAGAAGGTACCATCAAATTTACAAAAAAAAGAAGAAGAAGAATTGATGGAAATAAGGAAAATATATAAAATATATAAAATATGCTACAACTACTCTATAAAGTACTGTAAATACTTGACTAAGGAAGGGGCCATACCTCCTTAGACAAGGCACTGGTCTACGAAAGTAGTAAGGTGTTAGATACTTAGCTCAACATTGATTGAATCAAAATCAAAATGAAATTTATATTGCAGGACACTGGAAATACAATAAAGAACTTAGTCCCGATTCTGCTAAGCCAACTAACTAGCTTGCTAACTACCTAACTTGAGGAGAGCATGGGTTTTTATACATAATTTTCTCTATCTAAATTAACAAAGCAGTTGATGGAAAACCATAAGAATCAGGTTGTTCCATCTTGTTACAACAATTTTCCCAAAAATAACAAAAATCGGGCACAATCTGACTTAATTAGCTATATGATAAATGGCAACTGAGTCATTCATTCATTTCTAAGTGCCTATTCTCCTTTGTCATTTTTTTGCATGAGGAGATTGGTTGTTTGACTACCTGGTTGATCCATAGATGACAATTGTTTGGTTGAATGATGCATTGTTACAACACCTTTCCTTAGAGTTGTATCAACAATCTTGAGTGAGTTGCAGCAACAACCATGTGTGAGTCGCAACAATGGTGAGAGTCACAACAAGTAAGAGTCGCAACATCAAAGAGGTAAGGATCATAGCGACGGGAAGTTGAGAGTCACAACAATAAGGAGTTGCAACAATAGTGACAACAACCTAGAGTTGCATAATTAGTGGCAACAACTTAGAGTTTTGCAACACGAGTGGCATGAGCTTAGAGTTGCAACAACTATACTCAAGTAAAGACTTGTAGTAGCTTGTACTCAAGAGTTGCATCGACTGTGTCCTTGTAGAGAGTTGTGGTGCCTATGCTTAGTAGGTACCCGTGCAGCCTCATTTCTATATAACCCTATTAGCACAGAAAGGTAGTAATCTCCTGAAAATGCATAAGAATAATTATTGAGATGGCTTACTAACGACATAATTATACCTTGGCCAAAAATGCATCATTGTGAATGAAAAATGTATCAAAATGATATGCAAATGGGAAAACGGTATGCAAAATGGTATTGGATGGGTGCTAAAAAGATGTTAATTTGAGCACCTATAATATCCCCCCAGCCAAATTCATTGCATATCCCCATGAAACCAAATAGTTAGTTTGAGTCTAAGTACGCGAGTCTCCTTTAGAGGTCGCTAAGATGATAGTAAATTTTCCCTACTTCATCAACATGGAAGTAGCCTACTCTTGCCTAAATTTCCTTCCAGTAGGCCAGTTCCTCCCTCCTAGATAACTTATACTGCATGTATTCCCTGGTAGGTAACCGGAACATTGGACAATGAAAATTCAACATATTCAATTATTCCCACAACTTTCTATGCACTTAATATATTTGTGCACTCTCTCCAGTGCTACCTTCAGGTTACTATGATTAAAAGGGCCTCTTTGTTGAATGTTCTCCTTAGCTTGCTTCCATCTCTCAGTACATCCTTCTATGGCTTCCTTTTCTAATACTCCAATTTGTGACTTATAATGTGTGATGGCTTGTTCCTTGTTCTTAGTCATAAAATCTACATGTGGTGGAGAGTAAGCCCATTGTTTATGTGTGCTAATGAATTGTAATGGATTCTAAAATTATCCTCTAAATTACAATCTTACGAGAAGATGTCTAATCAATGCTGTTGCTCAGACAAGACACAAATGCTCTCAGTTGGACATCCTCCATAAAGTGGTTAGGATTCCACACTAGGTCATGGAACAATAAAATATTATGTTGATACAACTTGCAAAGGAGGTACTTCTCCTCACCAGTATATGCATAATATGCCTCTGGAAAGTGACAAGTGATGTAATCTCAAAGGGTTTCCTGGTCATTATAGCTCTTCTCCGAAAATTTGTCAATTTATCCTATAAGAACATATTATAGCAAGGTAAGGGAGCGATGAAACTAAGAGATAACTTGACCAATAACCCAAGTTTATTTACTTGTTTCTCAAGTTCAAACAATTTGTTTTCTTTTGTCCTAGTCTCTTGACGTCTAATTTTGTTGGTTTCAAAATACTTAGTCCACTTTTCTCTCAGTGATTTAACAATTTGTTGGTATTCCTTAACGTGCATCACACATTCCTCATAGGATGTTATCATTTGATACGATTTGTCCTCTTTTGTTTTTCTGTTAGGTGGTGTGATGCAGAAAGCCCAAGAGATTTATTGGACTCAGTTCAAAGTGGATATCATGACCCATCTATTAGGAATATGGTCTACTTCTGTGGCCTTCTCTTCTATTGTTTTATCCTCAATTTGGGCATATGTCCCAATCAGGGTAGGTATGTTATCTTTTCTTTGGACAAACACTTATTGGGTCTCTCTTTTGTAGTTCTGGGTTGTCACTCTTACTTCAAGGAGATATTCCTCTACAACAAGGGAATATGCTACCTAGGTAAGGCATTTTAACTTCTCAAAAGTGCTAACATTCATTAGTTCATCTCTTAACAAATATAAATTGGTTTGAAGATTCCTATTCTTCATTTCAAACATCTGATGTAAACAAGGGAATATGCAAAGGAGTACTTACTTTTTTTTGTCTCTTGACCTTAGATGTCTTTTCCAATTATATGGAAAAAATGTTCTCTTTTTCTTTAGGAGTTACAACATCTTCTTATTCTTGGACAAAAATGGCCTCTTCTTCTTTAGGAGTTGCAACTTCTTCTTCTTCTTGGTAGGCTTCCAGAATTGTAGCAATGCCTTCTCCAAGAGTTTCCCTTGCTGGTTCTTATATTTCGATAAGGTATTTTGTCCTCATCTCTTCATCAAATCTAGGCTTAGCACAGTCTAGAGCATCCCCCATCACTTCTGTTGGTTCTTGTGTGTCAACAAAGTATCTTCCATCCATTACCCCTACTGGTTCT
Source organism: Pinus albicaulis (assembly GCA_034641835.2). Lineage (NCBI taxonomy): Eukaryota > Viridiplantae > Streptophyta > Pinopsida > Pinales > Pinaceae > Pinus > Pinus albicaulis. Next base: position 1,565,156,610 of record CM076584.1, read on the forward strand.
TATGGAGTGTTAGCCCTGTTTTAGCAGGGGTACTCTAGAATTTTTTGGCCACACCATATAAACCCAAAGGATGTGCATTATTGCCCTATAAATTATGTGGGTGTTGTGTTATTTTTTGAAACTAACTCTTAGATCCCCGTTGGTGTGGATGACCATGACTACTCTCGGTTTAATCTTTTTCATGATATTTATGGCTTTATGGCACTATTGAATTCCCCTTGGTGGTAAGTATTTCCCTACCTTGATGGGTATTCTTATACCATGGGATGGTGTGACGAGTATCAAAAATTAGATTCTACTAGGAATCATGGTTTACAAGAGAACTTGTGTCATAAATCCCTATAAAGATTATCACCATATGTACTTTTCCCTTACGATACCCCTTTTGATCCCAATGCACCTCCTACCCCACATGTGCCATGTATCTCTTGTGTATTTTACATTCCCGTTGGCCTTGGCTATGTATCCTGATAATCTCACAATTCCCAATGAATTTTCATCTCTATAGGCGACATCCTACATCCTTCGAGGCAGAGAGGGCATCTATTTGTTTCTCCATGTCAATAAGAACCACTTCTCTTTCAAAGCAATCAAGACTCTTTCCTAGAAGTGAAGTTACAATTGTGGGACTCTCGTTGGAGCAAGGTGGATTTCTGTAACAACTATGTTGAAATTTTGTTTATTTTGGGTAGCATCAGTTGTGCTCTAGCTCCCAAATTTTGTGAAGGGACAAGAGTACAATTGATCTACAAGACCCATAAAAGGATTTGGAAAATTTCATCTGGTTTACGAGATTTTAAATTAATTAATTATTTTAATGTATTTCCTAAGTTAAAACTTAGGGAACTTAAATAATTAAAGTGAATTTAATTAAACATGTGATGAAATTGTCTTGAGTCACACAGATCAAGATTTCTTTTAATCTTAGCCATTGATTCAAGGTCTGATCATGGTCGTTGATTTGTCAACGAGAAAAATATAAAGGAAAGGCTTGGGGTCATTTGTAAAGATACACAGAGGCAGAGCACTGAAGCTAAGATGAGATTCTAGGGCAGGGTTTTGCTAAGAATACTTAGAAGTGTTTTAGCTGTAGAGAGGGGAATTTAGGCCAAGGGGATGATCTGATCCCAGGGTATAGAATACACAAGAGGTAGATATTAGCTCAAGGACAACACAGAGGAGAAGGGAAGTTGCAACAACAAGGACAACACAGTCCCTCTAAGGAGAACGTGATTTTCAGCAGGAAACCCTCAGAGGGTTACACAGAGACCCTAAGGGGCAGCGTAGAGACTGTGTCACCCAGTCTGGGGTAACACAGTCCCTTCCGGAGCAGCGCTGAGGGATAAAGGGGCTTCAGAGGCTGACGCAGAGGCTTTCAGGGGTGGCGCTGGGGTTTCTAGGCCCTAATCTTGGCTGAGTTCTGTAAATCCCATTTGAGGGTGTGGATCAGTCATTATTTTGGCCCTAGATCAGCTAGTGAGCTGTAGATCTAGGATATTCTCTGTCGGGTTTTCCAAATTTGGAACCCAAATTTGTGTATTCAGAAAAATTCTTAATAATAAAACCCTCCAGCATCCAGAGACCAGTATTCCCGCATGGGGTTTTCCAGGGACTATTTGTCCAAAAATAACTGTGTCACTTTGTCTATGTGTGCATGAACCTGTTCTAGATTTGAATTGGTGGAAATTTGTTATGTGTTTTTCTTCGATTTTAACTTGAATTTACTCAGTTAATAACTTGTCTAAGTAGGAGGAGCATAACCAGTTTAACAGTAATAATTTTCGCATCAAGTGTAAAGATTCAGAAATTTCCACATGGTATTAGAGCAATTGCAGATCTAGGAGGGTCACCAGCAAGAAACTGAAGGTTATAGCTACAGAAAGCAGCTGGAAAAGCAGCAGAAACACAGATCTGAAGGGACAATGCAGTTTTCAGAGGCAGATCCACGCATAGGGAAGGGTGACGCAATATAATGTTGTTTATTAGCAAGCCCATGCAATCACTGCACAGAGGCAGCTCAGAAACAACGCTAAATCAGTTTGAAGACAACTAGCGTGATTCAGATCTAGAAAAGACTGCAGAAAAGCTGCAAAAATTTAGAAGGTGCTGGTGGGGTTAATTTTTTGAAGTTTTCGGATTTTTAGCCTTAGCACAAGTGACAAAGAGCGGGAGGATATCAACTTCTCAAAGAGTTTCTAGCCATAGGAAACTTTCAATTTGAGCAGAGGATCAAAGAAGAAGCTGAATCATAGTTGATTTAGTAGATTTCCAAGGAGGGAAATCAATTGTCAGAGGGAGCAGGAGGTGCCTGTTTCACCAAGGGCCTTAGATCCATTTCTCTAGCAAAGAGAAAAGGAAGTTCCGACACATTCTGAGCAGATGGCTCCTCATGGATTGCATGATCAGGATAGGCTAGATGGCCTCTCAAACTTTTCAGTTTGGAAGGCAAGGATCCTAATAGTCCTTGAGGCGTACAATTTTAGAGACCATGCAGAGCAAACTCTGGCCACACTGATAGATCCGGATCTCATTCGGAAGCATAAGGAGGCTTCTAGGCATGCCAAGTGTCTGATTATGGATGGAATCAAGGACCATATTATACCACACGTAGCTGAGAAGAAGACAACTAACGAGATGTGGAAGGCCTTGACCTCCCTGTATGAGGGAAAGTCTGTCCAAAGAAAATTTTTGTTGGAGACTCAGATGAGGTCATTCATGATGACCAAGAGAGAAGACATGGAGAATTTTCTCTTTAGATTGCAGTCAATCAGAGATCAGCTAACTGCAACGGGTGCAACAGTGGATGATGCTGTGATAGTCAGGACTGCCCTCAATGCAGTCACAGATGAGTGGGAAAACTTTGTCCAAAGTACCTTGGGTAGAGCGGACCTCCTAGATTGGGACAACTTGTGGTCAATTTTGCGTCAAGAAGAACTCTGCAGATTCATCAAGAAGCAACACAATTCTAGTTTGTGCAAAGTGAAGAAGGAAGATGAGGAAGATGCAGCCTTGGCATAAAAGAAGTAGCCAAAGAAGAAGAAGGATCTCTCAAAGATCAAGTGCTTCCAGTGTGGTGAAATGGGACATTTCGCCAGCAATTGTCCTGAGAAGAAAAAATACAAGGAAGCATCTTCTTCCAACGTTGCTGTGGCAGATGATGGGTCAGGAGATGATGCAGCCATGAGTGCTCATGAACTACGGAGGTGGGGTGACATGGATATGTAGAGGTGCTACATGGAAGTAAGGCGGGATCCTTGAGAAACTCATCTCTTGGATCACATGCGAGCTACGACAACGTTAATACAGTAGTGGGACACGTGGAGCATTGGGTGCATAGATCACAGATGAAGCAGAAGTAGAGGCAGATTTGAAGGCTGGAAAGAGTAGTGCAGAGCAGAGTAGCAGCAGCGTAGAAGTAGCAGCAACGCAGAGGCTGATGTGACTTCAACAATGCAGAGTGGAGCTGCTTACGCAGTGCAGAGTTGCAGTAGCGCAGAAAGCTTAAGAGGGACAACGTAGTGTGATAGATTTTAGCACAAGGAGCTCATGTGACTTCAATATTGTAGAGGGAGTCTGATTATGCAGGCAGAGCTGTAGCTGTGCATTGTTCTTTAGATGCCAGCACAGATTTGTAGCCTATGGAGCTTCAGTGATGAGGATGTAGCCCATCAGACTTGTTTTTCAAAGATTGGGCAGGAGATTTAGTAGTTTCTCTCAACAACTGAAGTTGCAGTGCAACAGATTTGCTGTAATGTTCCAAATTTTTCTTCAATAAATTGGAACATTAATTTTTGTCTAAATTCATTTAGGAGATGAATAATTGGGCAAGGAGGCCCAATGATAATAAAAACATAAATAAAATCCCTCTAGTATGAAAAGGGATCAACCATGGAACCAGATTTCACACCCTCATGTGTGAAAGGAGATATTTTCAAAGAGGTTTGACCAAGTCAACCAACGCAGGGTATGAGGTGGAAAGCACTACATGACAATGTAGGAGGGAAGCTTCTAGAGGAAGGGAAACCCTAATTCGAAGTAGGGCCCATGGAGAGCCTTCATTTGCTATATATGGAGAGGAGGAGAGCCATTGTTATTCATGCACATGTTTATGGTTTCATGTCTATTCAAACATTGAGCATTCTTTGCTGCTTAGTAAGAATTGCTGGGAAACTCCTGTTTATGATTTCCTCACCTTCTTGAGAGGCCTCTCGAAGGTTGGTTCTTCATTCTCCACATTTCTTGGCTCAAGGCCAAAGTTTCCTCCTCCAGGACAACGTTATTGCTGCAGCAACATAACACTGTGTTGTAGGGTGTTGTAGTGGAGACTTCACAACACCTGTTCCATTGCTTTTTTTCAGAGGGAGAGTATTTCTTGCCTTTGGAGGATCAGTTTGGAAGCATTGGAGCTGATTTGCAGATCTTGGCACTTGGCCATAGTGTTCTATTCCACTCACTGTGCAGTCCCTCTTAGTGACTGCGTTATTTTCATGGTGTATCTGCAGTGAGGGTTTGCAGATTGATTTGAGGGTGAGATCTCAAGTGTAAGGATCAACCTTCCACTTTGGAGATCCATTGGAGGAGGTCTACTTCAGTTTGTTCATCATATTCAACCTTCTCTATTGAGTTCCAGATTTGAGTTGCAGTAGCTGCCCAACAACTTCGGCATTTTTTCCATTTTGTATATTTCAGCCAATCCCTTGAGGATTGATGTATTTTTGCTTCTTAGGGTTAGAGCTTTGCTCCCCTATTGTATTTGAGCCATATATTGTCATATCCATGTATTGATATCATTTTGGAGTAGCATTCCATCATAGACTGCGTCCTGATAGCCTAGGTTTATGCAGAAATATAAGTGTTCTTTCATATTCATGTACATGTATTATTGAGGCTTACATTGCCTTTCTTGAGAGGTTGTTTCCTCAAGACTTGTACTCTCTTTTGCTGCTATACATTATTCTTGGCTATTCATACATATTCTTGTCTCACAACTATTAAAATAACGTTGTTGATCTATTGTATGTTCATACATTTGTTGTAGTCCCATTCTGTGGGCAATTCCTAAGGAAGGAATTTCACATATCTATAGACAGAGTCTATGAAGGGCCAGGTAGCCTCTGGAGCTCATCCTTTGTTTAAAGGTGACAAATCCAGTAAATGCCTCCACAGTCTATCTCTGGAATAGACTTGTGAAATTTCTTGAAAAGGGACATTACAGTGGTATTAGAGCAACTTTCTTGGCTCAGCCTGTGAGTCTCTCCCAAGAAGATTAGAATGTTGAAGAAGATGAGTTTATTCTCATCTATTTTCATATCCAGAGGAGACCTCTCCAAGGCGGTCAAGAAGATTGAAGAAGAAGAAGAGGAAGTACCATGCACTTCCTATTCTCATCAAGAAGAAGACATTGAGCATGGAAGACACTTGGATCACCAAATTTTGAGTGATTACCTTGTTGAGTATAGAACTCAATCAAGAGCCTTCAAGGAGACTCTATATTTTCCTCATTTCATCCAGCTGAAGGAAGAGAAGAGACCATGTAACAGAAGAGAAATGAGAGGCAATAGATTTCTGTTGTCTACCTATGATGGGTCATCTACTGCAAAGAATTGGGTGACAAAGTTGGAGGCATTTTTCTTACTACATCCTGTAGTAGAGAAGGAAGCTATTGAAATCTCAGTGCTGCACTTGGAGGGTGAAGCCTATGATTGGTGGAGCAGCCACTTGAGCCATGAAGGGGTGAGAAATTTTGCAAATTTCATCCAAGGGTTGATCAAAACCTTTGGTGATGAAGGGGCAAAGAAAGGAAAGATCACATCACCACTTGAGGAGCCTTGTGATAACGTTGTCACACTCATGGAGGAGCAGCCACATACATCAACAGTTGGGGCAGCCAACACTTTTGAGTAAGGAACTCTTGCAGCCCTACAAGAAGTTCCAAATGCACATCAAGGTATGAAAAGGTTTCCACATTCCATTGTTACAACAACTTCTTTTGATCAATGTGGAGATTTACTTTTGCATGACCAAGGGTCAAATCACACTGCTATCATAGAGAAAATTCGTCGCACTGCGCTGTGCAACATGGAAACATTCAAGGAAGAAGAAAACCATCAATCTCATGAGCCATTATTGGATTGTACATCACATTGGAGGTTGGGGTTTGAAGCCTTGAAGATTGATGGTAGACATCTTGGAGTAAGAAACCCTTTCTCCCTTCAAGATGACATTTTCTCAATGAGCTCATCTCAGCTCAAAGAGGAACTTCTACTTTCAGATCCAAGACCTCATTGGTTTTGGAAGACTATTGATAAAAGGGAGGTCTCAAGGAGAGATCTCATTAGAGGTGCACTTCAACACACCATGGAGTGCAATGCTTTCCTTCTTTTCTCACAAGAACAGATAGAAGATGGAGGACATCTTAGGATCGATAACATCTCTCATGCTTGTGTTGGACATCCCTTGAGCCATACACATCATGATGGAAGGTTTTTGCCTACCACCTATTTGGGTCTTGATAGGGTCTCATTGATCCTTGAGAAGATTGCATTTCAAAATCCCATGAAGTGCAAAGACAAGAATTTGATTTGGGAGGATGGTAGCCCTCATGGGAGGAGTACCAAGATGAGGAGAAGAAGGAAGCATCCACAAGTGATTGAGTGGATGTGGTTGATGGGCAAGGAGCTAGGAGGCTACTTGCAAATTTATGATACCGGGCAGCAGGAGGCTTGGCTGTGCTGGTTACTCTTGAAAGAGTTTGGCCATCCCTTGGCGAACACTCTTCTTAAGATTAGGAGAATGGATACTTGCATCATTGAGCAACATAGAGTATGGATGCATGATGTTGGTGTGACACTCATATCATTCATTGTGTCTTCATCCCATGAGTTGTATGATGGAAGTATTGGGAGGCATAAAAATGTCTTGTTGCTTTTCTTGTTTCTGAGAGAGCAAGAGCAGATTTGCTCTCACACTTTGCATGATGTTGTAGAAGGAGGAGATGACATTATCTCCTTGATCTTCGATGATGGCTTGGAAGCACTTCCAACTTGGGAGGTATTCCACATTTGTTGCAGCATTATTAGAGGAGTCTTTGATAAGGAGCATGTCAAAGATCAGAGCTTTGTATTGACAGGAGCTTATTTGCATGAGCTCACAGCGCTGTCACTTGGGAACAGAGACTTATGGACGAAGTGTGCCCAGCGGAAGTGTGGTGGATCCATAACCCACAGGTCCTAGGATCATTTCATATTTGTTGCACTTGATGAACAAAGAGGAGGTAATGATGATAGAGACATCTACCACTATGGCATATTATTCTTGACTTGGGGTTCCAAGCATAAGGAGGATTATCTTCTTGCAGCACATAGTTCATTATTCTTCATTGCATGCCAAAAAAATATGGAGGACTCATTTATGGACCAATGTACCATCTTACTTCCAGCATATGGTGAGGAGTTTGTATATACATTCATTGATTTGCACACTCTTACCATTCTTATGCAGTGCATTGCTTCATAAGAGGGCAAGCTTGTCACATTGCTCCATGAGTTTTATTGGGCCAATCTACATGATGGAGGCAGCCATATCTTTTGTGGCCTTGGGAAAATGTTTTATCATCACATGTATGTTCAGTTGCTGCACTTTAACATGTATCTTATGAAGACATGCCTGATTCACCATGTAAAAAGAAACATTTTGCCATGTACTTTTATCAAGCAGCAACTTGTAAAAATGCATTGTACTTGTTTGGGAAGCTGTTGGTACCTTCTTGCACCACATGAAACCTTCAACATTATCCTCATATTATTGTTGATCATGACAAAATTTGCTGATATAGATCAGATTTTTAAAGGAAGCATGATTATGAGGGAGGCACATGAGTTGGATGTGTCTTTGAGTGGGAAAAATTCTCACAATTTCTGCACTACATGTTCTAAAGGGAGCATGGGAGGAGATATGGCCACCACAGCCAAATGTTTGTTCTCTTTTGAGGTGGGCCATGAGATTGAAATTCATCCATTTTACATCCATGGGCAAGCTCTTGATCATGTATTGTTGTCATATTCAGCCATTTACTATCCATTAGTAGATGTGATGGATCTTGTACATTGCTTGCCATGTACCCTTCTGAGATTGCAGTGGATGAAATTGTGCTGTATCCTTGTGAGACATTGTTTGGATCAGACATTATCATGTATAACTTGCAGCAAACTTCTCATTGGGATACTCTATGATGATATTGTCCTATTCATCATGGATGGGTTGTCTTGGGCTAGCTTGTTCTTCATTATTGGAGGAGCGTTCTTTGGAGGATTGTTCTTCAATTTTCCATTTGAGGGCAATAATTTTGCAGCCCAGGATCAACATACACTCTAAAATTGTCATGGGTGGAGAGAAGGACAACATGGGGTAAGCTATGATGCTTGCCAAGTCCAGATTTTCAGCCCATCTTCATTTCCGGAGCTTGAGGTGGAAGGAGATTTTCAGGAGTTGCCTTGTTGGGAGGTGGCTCATTTTGTTGGAGGATTGCTTGGGGATGGAGGGTCCACATGAGGGAGATGTTCCTCATCATATTTCAGACTCCATGCATTGAGTGGAGACCTTCCAGTTCTATCCTTGCAGTTGCTTGGGGACAAGCAACATTTGGGAGGGGAGGACCGTAATGTTCCAAATTTTTCTTCAATAAATTGGAACATTAATTTTTGTCTAAATTCATTTAGGAGATGAATAATTGAGCAAGGAGGCCCAATGATAATAAAAACATAAACAAAATCCCTCTAGTATGAAAAGGGATCAACCATGGAACCAAATTTCACACCCTCATGTGTGAAAGGAGATATTTGCAAAGAGGTTTGACCAAGTCAACGAGTGCAGGGTATGAGGTGGAAAGCACTACATGACAACGTAGGAGGGAAGATTATAGAGGAAGGGAAACCCTTATTCGAAGTAGGGCCCATGGAGAGCCTTCATTTTCTATATATGGAGAGGAGGAGAGCCATTTTTATTCATGCATATGTTTATGGTTTCATGTCTATTCAGACATTGAGCATTCTTTGCTGCTTAGCAAGAATTGCTCGGAAACTCCTGTTTAGGATTTCCTCACCTTCTTGAGAGGCCTCTTGAAGGTTGGTTCTTCATTCTCCACATTTCTTGGCTCAAGGCCAAAGCTTCCTCCTCCAGGATAACGCTATTGCTGCAGTAGCATAATACTGTGTTGTAGGGTGTTGTAGTGGAGACTTCACAACACTTCTTCCATTGCTTGCTTTTTAGAGGGAGAGTCTTTCTTGCCTTTGGAGGATTAGTTTGGAAGCATTGGAGCTGATTTATAGATCTTAGCACTTGGCCATAGTGTTCTATTCCACTCACTGCGCAGTCCCTCTTAGTGACTGTGTTATTTTCATGGTGTATCTGCAGTGAGGGTTTGCAGATTGATTTGAGGGTGAGATCTCAAGTGTAAGGATCAGCCTTCCACTTTGGAGATCCATTGGAGGAGGTCTACTTCAGTTTGTTCATCATATTCAGCCTTCTCTATTGAGTTCCATATTTGAGTTGCAGTAGCTGCCCAGTAACTTCGACATTTTTTTTCCATTTTGTATATTTCAGCCAATCCCTTGGAGGATTGATGTATTTTTTCTTCTAAGGGTTAGAGCTTTTCTCCCCTGTTGTATTTGAGCCATATATTGTCATATCGATGTATTGATATCATTTTGGAGCAGCATTCCATCATAGACTGCGTCCTCATAGACTGGGTTTATGCAGAAATAGAAATGTTCTTTCATATTCATGTACATGTATTATTGAGGCTTACATTGCCTTTATTGAGAGGTTGTTTCCTCAAGACTTGTACTCTCTTTTGCTGCTATACATTATTATTGGATATTCATACATCTTCTTGTTTCACATCTATTAAAATAACGTTGTTGATCTATTGTATGTTCATACATTCGTTGCAGTCCCATTCTGTGGGCAATTCCCGAGGAAGGAATTTCACATATCTATAGACAGAGTCTATGAAGGGCCAGGTAGCCTCTGGAGCTCATCCTTTGTTTAAAGGTGACAAATCTAGTAAATGATCCCACAGTCTATCTCTGGAATAGACTTGTGACATTTTTTGAAAAAGGGACATTACGTTAGTAGTGGCAGTGCTATGAGCAACATATTGAGAGGGAGCTGCAGTACAAAGGTTGCAGTGGCAGTGGCAGAGTCATGAGCAGCAGTACAAAATGGCAACAACAGTGCAAAGTTGAGTGGCAATAGGCCAAGCATCAGTAGCACAGAACCAGTGCCCAAAATCATGTAATGCATAAGTGTGATGTATTGCTAGAGCACACCCTTGATGCTAAGAGGGAGTGTTGAGATTTTGTGTATTTGGGGTAGCATCAGTTGTGTTGTAGCTCCCAAATTTTGTGGAGTGACTAGAGTACACTTGATCTACAAGATCCAAAAAAGGATTTGGGAAATTTCATCTGGTTTAGGAGATATGAAATTAATTAATTATTTTAATGTATTTCCGAAGTTAAAACTTAGGGAACTTAAATAATTACAGTGAATTTAATTAAACATGTGATGAAATTGTCTTAAGTCACACAGATCAAACTTTCTATTAATATTAGCCATTGATTCAAGATCTGATCATGGCCGTCAATTTGTCAACGAGAAATGTATAAAGGAAAGGCTTGGGGTCATTTGTAAAGATACACAGAGGCAGAGCACTGAAGCTAAGATGAGAATCTAGGGCAGGGTTTGCTAAGAATACTCAGAAGTGTTTCAGCTGTAGAGAGGGGAATTTAAGCCAAGGGGATGATCTGATCCTGGGTTCTAGAATACATAAGAGGCAGATATCCGCTCAAGGACAACGCAGAGGAGAAGGGAAGCTGCAGCAGTAAGGACAATGTAGTCCCTCCAAGGACAATGTGATTTTCAGCACAAAACCCTCAGAGGGTTACGCAGAGACCCTAAGGGGCAGCGTAGAGACTACATCACCCAGTGTGGGGTATCGCAATCCCTTCCGGAGCATCACTGAGGGATAAAAGGGCTTTAGAGGCTGACGCAGAGGATTTTAGGGGCAACGCTGGGGTTTCTAGGCTGTAATCTTGGCTGAGTTCTGTAAATCCTGTTTGAGGGTGTGGATTAGTCATTATTTTATCCTTAGATCATCCATTGAGCTGTAGATCTAGGATATTCTCTGTCGGGTTTTCCAGATCTGGAACCCAGATTTGTGTATTCAGAAAAATTCTTAATAATAAAACCCTCCAGCAGGCAGAGACTGGTTTTCCTGCATTAGGTTTTTCCGGGGACTATTGTCCAGAAATAGCTATGTCACTTTGTCTATGTGTGCATGAACTTGTTCTAGATTTGAATTGGTGGAGATCTATTATGTGTTTTGCTTCGATTTTAACTTTAATTTACTCATTTAATAACTTGTCTAAGTAGGAGGATCATAACGAGATTAACAGTAATAATTTCTGCATTAAGTGTAAAGATTCAGAAATTTCCACAAACCCCAGGTAAAAAATCCATGTAATAAGGTTAATAAAAGCAAAATAAGACCAAGGTCATGGGACACGTATTCCAAGCTGAATGTTGGGAAAAACATCCTAGTGGGTGTTCATTTGGTTTATTATGGCTAAGGGAAAATTGGCAAAGGAAAAGACATTGGAAAAGGAAAAGACACTAGCAAAAGGAAAAGAGGCATTATTTCACATTTTATTTATGAAAATATTGGAAATTAGGAGAAATGAAGGTGAAAGGTCACAGGTTGCATGTGGGAGGAAATTGAAGGAAAATAATGGAAAATGAAGAATATAGAGGCCTCATTGATAAAAAGGCTTATGAGGATCAATTCACAACCTTTTGTCAGTTTTATCTTGGAGCTCTCTCTCTATTCTCTCTTACACATACTCTTGCACACTTAGACCATTCATGGAGCACTCTAGCATTGGAGAAAGGAAAACAAAGGAAGGACAAGGAAAGAAAAGATCGATCAAGGAAGAGTTGGATCAAACTGCTACAATGTTATTACTTTCATGTACCGAGTCACAAATATGATTTCCTTAATAGTTTCGGCATGCATGGTATATGCATGTGTGTAGTTGGTTCCCTTGCTATCATTGGCATGTTTTTTTATAGGTGTGACAGTGGTTTTAAGCCTTGACTTTCCATTTCCGGATATCCATGGTGTGATCAGGTTCTTTTACTTGGTTGAGCTGGATTGCGGTAAAGCTTGAGGGTGGAGATAGGAAAATTCCTCGCGGTGCAGGTGAAGAAATATGGAGGCATCCATACTTGTATAGGCCTAGTGATCCCTGGACTGGTAGATGGTGGGATTGCGGTAAATCCTAGTAGTGTATGTTTATTGTTTGGCCTAGTGATCCCTGTACCGGTAGATGGTGGGATTGCGGTAAATCCTGGTAGTGTATGTTTATTGTTTGGCCTAGTGATCCCTGGATTGGTAGATGGTGAAATTGCAATAAATCCTGGTAGTGTATGTTTATTGTTTGGCCTAGTGTTCTCTGGACTAGTATATTGTAGGATTGCAGTAAAGCTTGGTTATATAGATGAGGGTTTTGGCCTAGGAATCCTTGACTAGTATATGGAAGGATTGCGTTAAAGCCTAAGGAAGCCCTAGTTGTTTTGTTGTGAATCCCACATTCATGCTTGGAATATGGCATGAGGGTGATTAGTTGAAAGAAATATTTGGTTCAATCCAATCTATGGTCAGGTGGTATGTGGAAGTCCCTGAATTGGTTGGATTTTGCATATGTTAATAAAATCTATTTTTCCTCTTGTATTTTATGAGTAAATGTGCTTGCTATTATGTGATTTTAATGGTTGTTCTATCATTACTATTCTGCTGATTATATGTTGGTTATAAGCATTGTTTTATGACAGACTTGAGTTATGGCTCTCATCATGTTTTGGTTAATAAATGAAATGTTAATGAATTCATGGCATAATAGATGATAATGCAACTATTGTGAGAGGGCAACATACCTTCTTGATCATTCATAGATAAGTATGAGGTCCCTTTGTTTAGATGTTTATTTATTACTTGTACATTTCATGTTCATTATGTGTTTGAAAAAATGTCTATCATGGTTAGGCTTCGTTAGGTCAAGTTCTTGTCTAATATTTGTGTTGAAGGCTTTGTCCTTGTGTCATTCATGGTTATGGAAAGCTTCATTAAGTTCTAGGCAGAGGCTTAGCACCTAGCCTTAAAAAGTGACTTAAATTCCATGGTCATAGGCACAAAAATGGGTAAAAAATACTGTAGTCTCTCCCTTGTAGGAATCATGCATGTAACTGGAGGGTTTCAATTGAAATCAGGGAGCATTGTGCCAACCTCTGGGAGATCAAGGCACTGGAAAAAAGGTTTAACTCAGGGCTTGGGCACTTGGAAGGGTGGTTTAGCCCTTGAGGGGCTTGTAGCACTTGAGAGAAGTCATTAAGGTGTTTGTCTTGTTAATTCTACTTCCTTAAGGTGATCTAGGATGTTGAATCATATCATAGTAACTCTTCGTCACATGTTTACCCTAGCAGGCCAATAACTTGGGTAAATGTGGGAGGAGGGTGTTACAAAGTGGTATCAGAGCATGGTTCAACACTTGGACTGGATGGACTGAATGTGTTTGTCTTGCATGCATGTAGGTTGTATGTGTGCTTGACATTATGTCTGCATGGTGGTGGTAATTTTTATCATTGTGTTGTCATGTAGAAGTTGATGATGTTGGTGTTGGTATGAGTTTGTCATGAATTCATGTCGATCATATAAGCATTTGTTATGCATGCTAGTCTCTATATGTTTGTGATGCATGCATTGTTATGGTATTGGTTTTCGTGCATGAGGTCATGGTATGTAGTTGGTATGGTCATGCGCGGTAAATGGATAATGATTGAGATGATGTTGATATATTGTTATGATTATGATTGTACATGTATCGTGCTAATCTGGTTGACCTTGCATACAAGACATCCTCCCCTGAATTTCATTGAGGTATGTTGACTATGTTATGATTGGTTGATCTGACATGGTATGCTTGCAGGAGTTAGAAGGAAAATATGAATAGAATAATGGTGGACTACAGTTCACGAGACTCTCCCTACAAATCATATGAGCAACATGGTGATGAGTACTCCCCTCACATAACATATACTTTGAAAAGTTTGAAGGAAAAAATAAGGAGTTGCAAAAAATAGATAACGACATGATAATTCAGTCAAAAGAGAGAATTTCTAGGGCACATAAGAAAAAAACAGAGGTTAATGTAGTTATCCTTCAAAGTTTGTCAGGTTTGCAGAGATAGGGACCGCTTAGGATCAGTCACAAACAAGAGGAAAGGACAAATTGGGAATATGTCAGTAGGTCTCATGGTGGTCACATGTTGGATAGAGAGGACACGATTAGAGATGGTAGGTTCTTGGATACAACAGATAAGAGAGGTGTTGGACACAAGTTTTATTCTATTTTTGGTTATGACAGGTATCATGGTCATAATTGTTATTATCCTTATAGGAGGAATTACAAGGGATGTTTCATGGATGATTTCAAGAAATTCAAGGCACTAGAAGATGGAGAGGCATGGTACTTGGGATAAATAATTTCTTTGAGATGCATGATTACATAAAGAACATGAAGGCCACAATAGCTATCTTCAGCCTCAAAGGGAAAGAAGACATTTGGTGGGAAGATGTGAAGCGAGTCAGAGACATCAAAAGGAGTTGAGTTGGCATGAAATCAAGAGACTTTTAAGGAATAAATAATTGTCAGAGAGGTACTATGATAGTAAAGCCAAGGATTTCTATGAGCTAAAGATGGTATTGATGATAGATGAAGAGTGCATGATTAAGTTCTCAAATTTATTGAGGTATGTACCATATCTTAAAGATGGTAAATCCAAAGTTCGGAGATTTATCAATGGATTACCCTTAGAATTTAAAGATCAAATTGAGTATGATGAGCCTTGGTCACTTGAAGAAGTCATTGAGAAATTGAATCACTATTATGAGAAATCAAAGCGCAAGACAAAGTCTCATCAATTTTGGAAAGGGAAAGATAAGAATAAAGTTAAATGGTAGCCAAAACGAACAAGACCTCAGGTGCAGGTGAGAAAGAGAATGTTGTACCTTACAAGAAGTTTAATGGACCTCAACCTGGAGAGCAATAAAACAAAGGTGATGGAAGGAGACAATTGCAGTGTTGGACATGTGGCAAGGAGCATCCTAGGAGGGATTTTCCACAGAATCAACATGGTAGACTACAGATTTACAGTGCTCAGGAAGCACAGATAGTGGGGGATGTTGGAAAGAGTATTCCTCATATTTATGCAGCGTTTGATAGCAGGCAGGAAAATCATCAGGAATCTATTATTGATATGGATGGTAAGCTTTGTGATAATGTTGTTTATATTTTGATTGACCTTGGATCTAATTATAGTTATGTTAATCCTGAATTGGTGGATAAGTGTGCTTTGAATAAATAAGTGCATGTAGAGTCTTGGTTAGTGTGGTTGGCTACAGATACTAAGAAAAGAGTTCATCATTGGATAAGAGCTTGTGCATTTGAGTTAAACAACATGCCTACCTCAATGCATTTAAATGTACTTATGTTGGGTTCGTACAATATTCTTATGGGTATGGATTGGTTGTATCTTCAAAGGACTAAGGTGGATTGTTATGAGAAGGATATTGAGTGTTTGGATGACAATGGGGAACAAATGATCTTACATGGTAAGAAGAAGGAAACATTAGTTATAATGGTTACAACTATGCAGGAAAAGCACAGTCACAACAAAGGGTTTGTGTTATTTAGAATATATATCTCCAGTGATAAAGGTAAGGATGTTGAGGATGCAAAGATATTGAACATGTACCCAGTTTTACAATAGAGGATGTGCTTCCAGCACATATTTCAGAGTTTCCGCCTCATAGGGAAGTTGAATTTTCTATTGAGTAGGTACCAGGAGCAACGACAACATCAAAGGAACCTTACAGGACGAGCATACCAAAGTTAGTGGAACTGAAATTGCAGTTGAAGGAAATGCTTGAAAAGGGATAGATTAAGCCAAGTGTTTCACCTTGGGGTGCACCAATGTTGTTCGTAAAGAAGAGGGATGGTACTCTCAAATTATGTATTGATTACAGGTAGTCGAACAAGGTGATGATTAAGAACACGTATATGTTGCCAAGGATAGATGACTTGTTTGATCAGTTGAAGGGATAAACAATGTTCTCGAAGATTGATATGAGATCAAGTTATCATAAGGTACGTATCAAAGAAGAGAATATTTATAAAACTGCATTCTAGACCAGGTATGGGAATTGCGAGTTTGTTGTAGTTCCTTTTGGTTTGAATAATGCTCTAGATAATTTTATGTGCTTGATGAATAGTGTGTTGCATCCTTATCTGGACAAGTTTGTTATTGTATTCATTGATGATATATTGATATATTATAAGAATGAGGAAGAGCATGCCAAACACTTAGCTGTAGTATTGCGATTGTTGAGAGAGCATCAATGGTATACGAAGCTTAGTAAATGTAGTTTCTTTCAAACATAGGTGCATTACTTTGGTCATGTTGTTTCCAATGAAGGCATAATAGTGGACCCAAAAAATATCAGAGCTATCATGGAATGTGAAACTCCTACAAATGTGGATGAGGTTAGACCATTCATGAGGTTGCCAGGATATTAAAAGAGGTTCATCAGAAACTTCTTGCAAATTTCATATCCTATTACATAATTTCATAGAAAAGGAAAGAAATTTGAATGGACACAGAAATGTGCAACAATTTTTGAGCAATAGAAGCAGTTGTTGACAATTTCTCTAGTTATAAAGATTGCAGATCCGGATAAATAGTTTGTGGTCTGTACAGATGCCTGCAAGAGAAAACTTGGTGGAGTCCTTATGCAGGAGGGATAGGTGGTATGATATGAATCAAGGAAATTGAACAAATCAAGGAAAATTTCAAAATAGGTATTAAGCTTTTCTTTTCACTTTGGAAAAGGGGAAGGGGTGGCTTTTGAGTCCTCTTTTTTTTCTTCAATCACAACAAATACTTACAAGGTCTGATATATAAACAAAAGTGGGAAATAAATGCATGGAATTGAGATTGAATTATCAAACGTTGACGAAAATTTTCGTCAACAAGCCACCTCTAAAATCTGGTTAGGACTTGGCCTTAGAACTATGCTATAAACGAGCCTCCAACCAGGATTTAACTCAGTCATCTACAAGTCTGAAACTTAGCCCTTAATGCACAAAAACTTGACCTCCATTGGATTAAAACTCACCCTTAGGACTAGGTCTCATACAAGGTTGAAACTCAACCTTAAAAAATCTTTGGTCTCAGCCTCTTATAGAAAGGATTCAAATTTCTTAAAATCGGAATTTAGCCTCAAAAAAAAAAATGAAAACACTTCCTTGTAATATGCCAAAAATCCATTAAAAAAAAGTGCCAAAACCATTCCATGTAAACAACCTTCAGTGCATCTTCCTTCAGCTCGCCCTTAGCTTAAATTGCTACTCTTTCTTCAAGTCAACCTTATCTCAGACTTCTCCTTCGTTGCCTTAGAATAGACTTGAAATACCCTTAATAAGACGACCTCAATGAATCCTCTTCAATTCCTAGATATAGTGCATCTGACCCCCACAAGCAAGGCCAAATTTCCCACCGACTAGACCAACTTGTGCTCTGGCAGGGTAATGAATATATATCTTCACAAATTAAATCTCCTTCGTGAGGAGTTAGGAGACATGACATATATCATCGAAAATATCTTGAATATACTATTTGGATATGTAATCTTCTCCTTCATTTGGACAACCTTTGAAATTAATAACAACCATTTTCAACAATCTCCACTTTTTTTTATTTATGACAAAACTTCAATATCGGTTTATTCTAACAATTGCACCCCTTGTATACATTCTCTTCATTCTTCTTGCCATTTTCTCACCATGTCTGCATTCTCTCCTCCTTTGACATCAATAGCAAAGGGTTCCCCCCCTATGTGCATATTTTCAACTCTTCCTGACAAGTGTTCCTCTTTTTCTATTGCTAAGGAGTAATTGTGCTTCCCTCGAGCTTGTATTTTTGATACCTGTAAACAATCTTCCTCTTCCCTCTCATCCTCCATTATTCCTTTGGAAGATGGTGCAAATTGCATGGGAAATAACCTTGAATAGATAAAGTACATGATGGAAAAGAATGAGGAGAATCTGAAACACTACCAATTTCATTATGATCAAGACTATCAACTGCACCAACAACCTCATCCACATCCGAGGCTTCATTTTTTTTAGTATGCTCTTGTTTAGTTTGGAATACTAGTCCTCCACTCGCTACTACTTATGAAGCTACATCATCCTTTTTGAATTCCACTTGGAATTCTCCTTTGTGTGTTTTCTTAACCAACCTTTTATAGGCAACATTTGAGCCAAGTAGAATTATCATATAAGTAGCCTCCTCTATTTTGGAAATATGCCATTGCGACAATTACTTGGATGCTAATTTATTTGCAATCATGAAACAAAAGTACTCAAGGGTGATTTCACCTTACAAAACACGTGCCCTTAACTCAAGGCCATTTCTATCTTTAAGATTAAATAAAATAGTCTTGGCCTTTCCCTTGTAATTCTTGTTAACACTGCCATATATTTTGAAAAGTTCAGCTTCAACTTTAACTGATACAATCTATGCTAACTCAAAATTATATATAGAATGGTCATCCCCTTCACTTGGACTCTCTTATTTCTCTAATTTATCACTTTGAAAATTCTTGTCTTTGCCCCAGCATTATATGGTGCACTAGGATTAAATTCTACATCTACATCTTGCTTCATTTTCTTAATATCCTTCAACCAATATTTATGCACTTCTAACATTGACAATATTCCAAAATTCCCATGATCTTCAAAAATTTTGTGGGAGGCTTTGAGAAAGAGGTAGATATTGAAGAAACTTTTCAAATGCATCTAGTCATATTCTTCCCTTAAATTTGACATACTTAGACCATTTTTTCGCTTTTCTCACCAATTTTGAAAACAACTGTGACTATTTCAACAATAAATGGATTTAATTGTATATTTCCATCCCAAAGTATTTCATAAGATAATGATTGAGCTAAATTTCCTTCTTTCCACTCGTTCATACTACTAGAATAGTTAATTTTCATGCTTAGGCTTCCATTTTTCCCTTATTCAATGAAAATTCTCTTTTAGGAGATAGAAAGATCGTCTAATAAACTATATTTTCCTTCTTCCAAGTTACCTTGAAGCATGTTTTCCCATTCAATAGATTATTCATTCTAAATTGTGTTGGAGACTTCTACATCTTCATTATATTGATCTCCCCTTGAACCTATGTATTCGTCAAGAGACATTATTTGAGGAATTTCCTTTCATTCCCTCATTACCTATTTAGTAAAAATTTTATTTGGACTCATTCTTAATGCATTTAATCGAACTATGTTCATCAACAAAGAACCTCCTACAGAGACATGAAAGAGATAACCATGTTGATGGATGAAAACTTTCTAATGGATGCCTCAAGCATCTTAAATGATAAATTTTATAGAGGAAATTCCCATTACTACATTCTATAAGATGATCACAATCCTTTTTCTAGTCGATCATATTTTGCAAAAATTTCTCAATAGTTTTTTATCATCATTTTCTTCAGCTTCTTGCTTGTTAGTATGAGATTTCATCTCTTTTCCACTCCTATGAAAATCAAACCCTTCATCTCGATGAATTTCTCCATCAATATCAGGTCGAACCTCTTTCCTATTACATTCAAGCCCTACTTCGTAATGTTCTAGTTCACCGTTTTCTCCAATTCTATGCACTGCAATCTGTCCACTATGATAATATTATTGACATTAATTATAATATATGATGCAATCAAAATTCACTCATTACTTCCACACAATGTATGCTGCACTTGATTGGCTGATGAATCCATATCTCAAACTTTCAGAAGGTTTTTTTCTTTACTCTCCACACATCCATTCATGCAACCCTCCACATTTTCCATTGTGTATTCTTACAGATGACATATTGAGAGTAGTATATTGTAGAAACAACCAACTTATATGGTGGATAATTGAGCATTGAAGGCTAGTTCATGATTTTCCATCCTTAAGTCTTCTTGTTTTCTTCTCCACACCTTGGTGCATTTTTCTTTATGCTTGGTAGAAATACCTTCTTCCTTAATATTTTAGGAGACCATCCCATGCTGCTTATGCAACACGTGATATATGAACAAAATTGTGGCATTTGTAGCATTATGTACTGTGCTTGAATAAGGGAGCGAATGAATTATTATTTATGCTGCTATAGCCATTATGACCTCTGATTTGATTTCTTATAATTTTATTTCTAGAGGTATGATAAGGGCCTCTAAAATCATGCCTAATGTAGGCTCTATAATCCCTTGATTTATGTCCAAAGTTTGTATATGAAAAATAGTGACCAAGAAATATAGTTTGATACATGGCTAAGAAGGATTGTCTTGATGAAATAACTCGTCTAAAGTTGTTATGTTTTGGAGAAGATTCAACTCTTCGTTGATCCTTGTTTCTTATTTCACTGCTGCTTGTATTATGTAGGGATTTCTTGGGGGAATAAACGTATATTATAGGTGTAGGAGATCTTCCAAGCTCAACCTGATTTCTTCCCTTGCTTCAATTGTGGTTGGGGCTTTGAATAATATCAACATCACCTTCAAGATTCAATTTTATGTTCTGGTGACTTAAGTCTTTCATATTCTTTGTATGAAATCTCTCCCACATAACCAAGACCTATTTTGTCATATGGTGATCTTTGAATGTTGAGAATATAATCCATAATTTTATAACCTTTCAAGTTTTTGTTGAGCTTGTCTACTTCATTCCTTAATGGAAAAATTTCTACTTCAATATTCTCACAATTTTCTTCTTTTTCCGTTAACTGAATTTTCAACACTTATTTTGTTCTCTTAGCTTCTTGTAGTTGATTTTTCAAGGATACGGCTTCTTCAAATTTATTCTCTTGTTATTTTATTTTTTGATCAAATTCTACTTCGAGCTTCTTATAATCCTTAGCCTTTTCCTTCAGGTGACTTGACAAAATTTCTTCTCTCTTTTCTTCTTATTTTTCTTGAAGTATCCGGAGGACAACTTCCGTTTCATCAATGTTATGATTATTCTCTTCAAGGATTTGCAACTTCCCTTTAAGCCTTATATTTTGTTTTCTGAGCTTGACTATTTGTTGATGAACATTCACAAATTCTCCTTCAAAATCAATGGTGTAACCTTCTTCTAGATCTAACTATCTCTTTTGATTGTATTCATCTTCTCTAAAATATTCTATATTCATGAAAATGGAGGAGAATTATTTCTGGGATTTCGACTCATGTCTTTTTTAGTTTTCCATCTGTGTTTCTAAGGTCTACCTTTCGGATGTTAGGCTATGTCTAAAAGAACATGCTCTAATTCCAATTGTTGGAAATAAGGGGGGTGAATCAAAATTTGTTACTATTAAATTTTTTATCTTTTAAAAACTTCGATGCACATAAATCATGAAACACAGATATTTACATAAGATCACTTAAATAATTTCTCTTTGTAAATATTTTGTAAACTTCCGTATACAAAGTAAGAAAATTTTGTAGGCACCAACCTATAGGATATTTCAATCCCTTAGCTTAGCACCAACTCAAAAAATTTGTAGGAACCAACCAACAAGAGACTTTAATCCCATCAGTTGAGCACGAACTCAATGGTTTGTAGGCAACAACCTACTTCTTCAAGATACTTTGCAATTTATTCCAATTCACACAAATTTCCTTTCTTCAGTAGGAGTTGTCACACAACAATGCTACTCTTTGATTTTATCCTTCATGCTTGATCACAACCACTTGTTCTTTTGATGGCCTACCACAATCAACATACAATTTAACACTAATATTTTCTTTGTTGGTTACTCATTCAAACTTTCCACAATTTTTCCTTACTGGGTGTCACATTGAGTCAAATAACACTTTGCATAATTTCTACATTGTGAGGACACATTCTAGTTCTTCCCTATTCAATTATAAGGATCAAATTTTCTCACCTTGTGGTACCCATGAATAGTCTTCACTAATATTGACTGTTAAAATATTCCAACCCAAACTGATAAGAATGTAGGACGACTCTCAGATCTATCCTTTTTTCAATACAACTTTTTCCATTTTTCTTTGGTTGTCCTTGGATAGGGCTTAGTTCTAGTCACCCTTCAACAGACTTTTTAATGTTTGTTCACAAAAAATATGTTCACCTTTTATATGACATTATTCCTCAACAACTCGGTAGTATTCTTGATGTTCAGTAGCTTGGTCTGCTTCAATTCCAAGAAGAGGAACACATAATTATACCTACAACTTGGCCTCCAAAAATAATCCTGAAACCAACCTCCAACAGAGCTCATCCACCTCTAAAATCGGTTCAGAAATGGGCCTCAAAACTTTAATACAAAGAGGGCCTCCAAAAGGGCTTTAACTCAACCTTATACAAGCCCAAAACCTGGCCTTGAATGCACCCGAATTCGACCTTAGGAATAGACTTCAAACAGGGTTGAAAACCAGCCTTAAAATAGTCCTTGGTATCGACCTCCAACAAAAAGGATTAAAATTTATTTAAAATCATAATTTAGCCTCAATAAAAAAATGAAAACCCTTTCCCAAAATATGCCAAAAATCCCTTCAAAAAATGTGCCAAAATCCTTCCACAGAAAGATGCTTCAACTCGAATTCCTTCATCTCACGCTCACTCAGATTGCCAATCTTTCCTCAACTCAACCTTATCTCATACTTCTCCTTCACTGTCCTAAAAAAAAACTAGAATACCCTTGATAAAATGACCTCAATTACTCTTCTTAAATGCCTATATATAACACATTTGACCCCCATAAGCAGCTTCGACTTGCCAACTAGTTGGGCCAACTTGCGCTCTAATAGGGTAATGTATATATATTCAAAAAATAATTTCTCCTCAGCCGTGAGGAGTTAGGAGGTGTGCCATATATCATTGAACATATCTTGAAATATATTATTGACTATTTAATCTTCTCCTTCAGATCAATAAAAACCATTTTAAACAACTTATTAATTGCACGTATCATCACAAGAAGTTATTTTTCTGTTATTGTATAATTTAGTTTTTCATGTGGAAAATTTTTGTTGATGTAGTAGACTGCATACATATCATTGCCTTGGATTTGTCCTCGAAAAAAAATCCAATGGAGGTGTTTGATGCATCTGTAGAGATATGGAACAAGAGGGACCAATTGGGTCATTTGAAAATAGGGGCCTCAGACACCTCGGATTTTAGTTCTTCGAATGCATGTTGGTAGTTCTATATTCACAAAAATTAGAATTCTTGCTAAGTAATGAACGTAATAAATTATCAATTTGTGATTTTTTTAGGAATCAATGATAGTAACTAGCTTACATGCTAAGAAACTTCGTACCTCATTTTATGAATGTGGAGTCGACAAGTTCGATATTACCTTGATTTTCATTGCATCCACTTTTATTCCTTTAGCCAAATTATGGTTCCCCAATACAATGCTATCAGTTAACATCACTTCAAATTTCACATTTCTAAGGGAAACATTATATTCTTTTACACCTTATTAATGCTTTCTCTAATTTTTCTAATGCCTCATCAAATTCATCACCATTTGTTGTAAAGTCTTCCATATAAATTTTCAATACAATCATCAACAAAGTCATAAAATATACCAATTCCAATATTTGAAAGGTGGCAAGAGGATTACATAATCCAAATGGCAAAATATGTTTGGAAAATTCCCCCCATGGACATGTAATTTGATGCTCAGACACAATTTGGATCTAGTTGTACCACTCAATCTATTGAGAAAATAAAACATTTCTTCCTTGCCAATATGTCCAATACTTGGTCAATGAATTGAAGTGGAAAATGGTATTTGTGTGTTTCTTTTTTGAGGTCTTGATAATATGCACAAATCCTCCATTTATCTTGACTTCTTCAGTACAATGAGGAGAGGGGAGATCCACTAGTTGTTAGAAGTTGGATAGATAAATTCAACTTCAAGCAATTTCTACAACTCTTCCTTCACTATCTAAAACTGGGGCTGGTAGATGGGTCTAGATCCTTCTTTGATGTATATAGGGTGTGTACACAGATCGATATGGATCCACATCATGTCAGAGTAATCCTAGGCGAAGGCATCACAATGATTTTGAAACACCTTAACAATCTCTCTTTTTGTTGTTCAATCAATCCTTGATTGATGTTAAAGGTCTTCCTAGAGTTAATTTTTATAGTTTCTGTAGTGGAACCTTGGATTTTTTCATTTGAGGACTTTTTTTCTAAAGGTGAAGTGCTTTTTAAGGCAAGATAAGCCTATGTTTTGGGATGCATAGTATGGTAAATAACATGTGAGTTGGATGATGAAGAGGACGAAGCTACAAAATCACTAATTTTGTCATGCTCAGTTTTATATCTCATGGATAGATATTGGTCTATGGGGAGGACTTCATGAGGTTCTTATTATTCCTCACTATCCTCTCGATCGACCTAGAGTGGTGATTCAAAATATATGCTGCATTTGGTGGGAAAATATAAGGTCAATACATTAGTAGAGGTCTCGTGAGAAATGGTCATGCTATCAAATCAACATCCTATATATGCATCGACAATGGCCAACCATGGCCTTCCTAGGATTAAAGGATACCCAAACAAAGAGGATTCAGGTTGTATGACCATGAATTTAGTGGGATATTTCCATGAAAATATGGATATCACTACATCTTCCAATATTCCCTCTGGTTTAATGGTGGATCTGTTAGCAAATTAGAGTACAATAGGGTTTTTCCTAGGACTGGAGAGTCCCAGGGATTCCATAGTTTCTCGAGTCACGAAATTAATGGAAACATCTAGATTGATTAATGTGTTAGGAATGAATTTATTATTTACATTAATAACCGACTTTCAGGGTTAGAATTTTGGTTGCAAGAACCCCCCATTATTAATTTTAAGAATTAGCCCATGATCAAACAATTTGTGGATCCTTCCTTCTTTGATTGGGCCTTCTTAAATAAATTTATCTTACCATTTTTGAATATATGGGCACATACTTGATGTCTTGGATTGATGAAATTTTAACACATGTCCCTGAGTTCCCCAAAAAAATAAAACTCGGGCTAACTAACATGTTTCTCTTGGCTTAGTCTCTCTGAATAAGGTGGGTTTTGGGATTCAAGGCATGCATGAAAATTTAAAGGTCCAAGATATGGTTCTTGTTCTTGTTCTTCACTTTGGACATCCTCATACAAATATTAATTATAAATAGGAGGATGGTTTTGAGTTAATGTCTTCCCATACTGAAGATGAATATCCTGGTAGTCTAGGGAAGATATAGAATAGGTAGGGTAGGTGGCAAGTCCAACCTGTGATGGTTGATATTTCCTTCCATTATTAGGGTTAGGAATAGTTTGTGCAGGAAAATGTGGATAGAGAGGGGCTGATGTGGATGCCTGGATCTGTGAAGGGGGTAGAAGTTGCATTTGTTGGCTATACAATGTCCTATTTAGGGCCTCCATAAGCAAGGTTTCTACACCCCTGTTTCAAAAGATGGTTTGGCTGAGAAGACATTGTCGCTGAGAAGTATATTTCACATAAGAGTTAGTACAATAAGAATTATAACTTATTGTTCTTGAATCATACCTTGGGGTTTCTTTTTCCATGGTATTTTCTTGGCCATAAAACACAACTGTTTCGATTTTATACTTATTGATAAACAATCTTCAACCCAGGTAGAGATGAGCAGTTGATTGTGGTGTGTTCTTTGTTGCATATGGAATAGGCCTCAATCTAATCCATGGGGAATTCATTTAGTGGGTGTTTTCTTTTGCATTTCAGACAAAATATGGTCAGGGATAATTCTATTTCTTCCCTCCTCTTCATCTGTAGTGTGTCTATTTGGGAACTCATGGATCTAAGTACATCGGTCTTGAAATATTTGAGCATGTTCCCAATATATACTCTTGTCACCCCACTGTCAACAACCTTGCATATTCTTGTTAGTATGTCTCTAGATATTTTACTAGCCTTCAAAGTGCCCCTATAATATCTTTGACATAATTCAACAATGACATCATAACTGTACTAAGAGACATCTCCACCTCCCATAAAATTAAGGAGTTTGATGCAATCGTTGCAAATTCCTCTTAGTAACAAGACACATAGTGTCTCAGGAGCCAAGTTTTCTTGTCTTGCTTTGTGACGATTGTAGTTGAACATTTTTTCATAGTCTTCAAGGCTCTCTTCTATGTTTTGGGTCATTCTAAAGACCTCTTCCCTTCTTTCTTTATCCTTACAGTAGTCTTGGTATTTTTCTAGGAATTTCTTCTTCATCTAGTCCCATGTGTGGATGCTACCTTTGCTGAGGCTCATGAACCGACATAGTGTTGCATTATTGAGTGTGGAAATGAATAAATTTAACTTAGCAATGTTAAAAAATCAAAATTGGAAAAAAATTGGTAAGGGTCCAAAAAAACACTATTTCAGAACAGTCAATTAAAAAAAGAAAAGATAGAAAAACATAAAAAATTACATAATATATATTCATTTTTTTTTTTTTAATTTTTGACATATAAAACAACAATAACATTAGATAAACACATTGGAAAACAAATATGGAGAAAGCACTAATATATATATATATATATATATATATATATATATATATATATATATATATATATATATATAGGATGCCAAATAGAAAATGATCCATCATATTTGATATTGAATCCTAAAGTTTGATAGTTGTTTAATCAAGGACTCAAAAAATAGAGAACCAATACAAAATGACATGGTGTATATGAATGTATCTCATCATAATGAGGTAGTGTACAATGAAAAAAAAAACCTAATATATAGCTAATGGCCTCTCCCCCTTTTACAAGAAAATATGATATGTTGTTTTCTAGGCTTTCCCCTAATAGAAAAAGGTTGTGGCACTACAACAAGTGTCTGATGGTGAATAGTGGGTGTATAAGTGAGCTCATAAGTCTCTCTGAAAGGCAGTGTTGACATTGCCACATCCTCCTTTCACTCCTCCTCCTCCTCTCGCTCCTTCCCCTCCTCCTCCTCCTCATCTTGCTCCTTCCCCTCCTCATCCTCCCCCTCCTCTCACTCCTTCCACTCCTCCTCCTCCTCCTCTTGCTCATTCTATTGTTTTTCTTGTCCCTCCTATAAAAACCTATGTTCCTCCTTGCAATTTTTTTAAATCATAATATATCACGATTTTTAAGGGGAAATTTATTATTTTGCTAAAAAATCATGATTTTTAAAAAAAAATTGTTGATTTTTCCAACATTACTTCTGAGCATTTGACACGCAGTCATAATTTTGGAAAATTACATCGAATTAAAAAAATAATTTATTAGGATTTTTCTTAGGAAAACTGTGGAATTTGGGTAGATCTGAGTGAGGAATGTATTTCATATTTGTTTCTTCATCTGACTCAAGGTTGGGGAATTTGAAGGTGGTTGCATCCTCAACATCATGGGTCGACTCTAGTTGGGGTTTGTATTCTTCCCTTGAAGGTGTTTTAGTAGAGACTGGAAAAGTCAACTCCTTAGAGTGGAATTTCTCACTGACTAGATCCTTAGAAAACATAGCTTCTATTGGTGCAAAGGATGAAACTTGTGAGACCTTGGGCTTCTGACTTGAGAATTTAGGCTTCTTTTTGGCAAGAGAGCTTGTTATGGGAGTAAAGTAATTTGGTTGATCATTCCCTTTCTCATCTTGAGACTGTGTTGCACTATTAGTTCTCTAGGGTTTTTTAGTAAATATACCTTGTTGATCTCTAGTTTTGGACATGAAATATTAAAAATACATTCTATCTAAGGAAAATAACTCTAAAAAGAGCTAATTTTATTAAGATGTTGGAATAGAATTATTTCTACTGTAACAAACAATAAAAAAATAAAATTCAGGCGATAAAATAATGGCTATACTATTGACAATTGGCTATATTATTGACAATTCCCTAGCAATGACACAAAAAATGATGGGCCTTTCAATTAATTTTCTAATTATTTGGAAACACAACCAAAATATTGTACATTTAATTTTCAATCTAAGGTTCGTATGAAACTTGTAAACTATCATGCATTTTTTGTGCTAGTACATTTTGAAGTTGTAGTAATCTAAATGAATGTCACAGGACAAGATATTGGGATACTTTCACAAGTCACGAGGAGAAATATGCTTGCAATCCAATCCACACTTTGCAGGGATGTAAAGATCACACTTACAGGGAAGTAAATGTCATACTTTCAGGATGCAAATATCACGCTTGCAAAAAGTAAATCACATAGATATCTAAGGTGACTTGTTTTAGCATTAAAATGTTAATGGTTTCTGTAACATAAATGTAGTTGCAGATGCAATATGGTGCAACAAATCACAAAAAATCAAATCACATTTTATTCATAAAGGAAATAAGGCTATAAATTATATGCTATAAACAAAATATAATCGAAAATAGAGTAATCATAATTCTAGAAAAAATAGAGTATTCCAGTGTTAGTGCGAAGTTTCAACAAAGTCTGAAGTCACAAATTTCTATGTAAATCCCATGGCAACAATTAGTCTATAATTAATGTTAATGTTAATGAATGAATTGTAGCAATAAACCTATGCTACAAATTTGCAATGGTATGAATTATCAAAGTTGCAACAATAAACGTATAATGCAGAGTTGCAATAATATGAAATATTAGAGTTACAACAATTGAAATCTAGAGTTGCAACAATATGAATATTGTCAATATAGAAATTGAACTAGAGTTGCAACAAAGGAAATATCAAAGTAACAACAATTTAACTTTAGAGTTGTAGTAAAGGAAAGATCTAGGTTATAACTAAGTACTATTTAGATGAATTGTTAGGAATAAAGGAAATATATAAAAAGATACATCAACTACTCTATAAAGTATAGAAAATACCTGTCTAAGGAGGATGAACTACCTCCTTAGATGAAGCATTGGTTTAAAAAAGAAGCAAGGCACTAGATACTCAACACACCCTTTATTGAACCAAAATGAGAAGGAACTTTATATTGCATGAAACTGGAAATACAATAAAAAACTTAGTTCTGATTCTGATCAACCAACTAGCTAGCTTGCTTATAACTACCTAGCTCGAGGAGAGTATGAGTTTTTATTATAATTATATTTATCTAAATGAATCAAAGAAGTTGATGGATAACCATGAGAATTTGGCTGTTCCATCTTGTTACATTAAATTTCCAAAAGATAACAAAAGTCAGGCACATGTTAACTTAATCAGCTGTGTGAAAAATTGGTGACTAAGTCGTGCATTCCTTTCTAAGCACCCATTCGCTTTTATCATGTTATTGCGTGAGGAGATTGATTGTTTGACTCCCTAGTTGATCCACATATGACAATTATTTTATTGAATGATGCATTGTTATAGCTGGCATGGAGTTACAACACCCTTCCTCAAAGTTGCAACAATAGTATTGAGTGAGTTGTAGAAACAAACATGTGGTGTGAGTCACAACAACGATGAGAGTCAAAAAAAGAAATAGTTGCAACATTGAAGAGGTGAGAGTTGTATCAATGAAGAGTTAAGAGTTGCAACAATGGGGAGTTGAAAGTTAAAATAGTGGGGAGTTGCAACAACAGTGACAAAAACCAAGAGTTTCAACATAAGTGGTCGTAGGTCATAGTTGAAACAACTATAATCAAGAAGATATTTGTAGCATAAGTGGAAGAAAATAAAAGTTGGAACAACTATACTCAAGCAAAAAGTTGTAGCTATTATATTTCCCGCGAACCTAGAAACTAATATTTAATTTATAGCAAAAACTTATAGAATAAACACACAACTAGGTTCCTAACAAAATATTCAGCAAAAAAAAATATAACAATCTCAATCACAATGACAGAAATAGATCTCTGCCAAAAAAAAATTTCATTAACAAATCCAAATTGACATGAGCTCCCATCCTGGGATAATGACCCACCTAAGAAAATACAAAATACAATAACCTGGATATGGTCGAATATATCTACCTTAAATCGTTTCTCAATTTCTCCTGCAAATATAGATCTCCAACCTCTCTACATTCCTTGGACCCAACACACCGCTCACTGAGATGCATCTCTCAATCTTGTGCTATTATTCTATCTTTCTTCTCTCCTCATCCTTTATTTTATACTTTTATATTGAGATAAATCACTAAATCTAACCTTAATCTAAGAATTATTTATGATCGATATTAGATATCGCCTCACTTGATAGTGATGGATAAGATTACAAGTTACTAAAGCGAATTTATTTACTTTTACTAAGTTTAATTTAGCTCAATAAGCCAAAAAACTAATATGTGTTTTTTCCTAAGTTAAAATTAGGAGGAGTTACATTAGAAACTTGCTCAACCTATAGAAAGTGTTATAAGGAGAATGTGGGTGACTTCTGCATGCCTAAACACAAGGCTTATGCAGAAGTACATGCTCCAGCCACAAAAATAAACACTACCTCTTAGTGAGGGAGGTACTTCTGCCCCTTGTAATTGTCTTCGATCCTGGACTTGTATCTGTTGCCTTGGATGCTCCCTTTGAACTGGAAGCCTTTTCTGCCACCTAGTATGGAAAGATCCTTAAAATCAAACTCCCCTTGGTGTTGTTTCTAGAATCCCCCTACTTCTGAATAACCTTCTTGATAGACTTGGAGAAATCTTCCAACTATTCCTCCCTATATGAACTTGAAGCCTTAATTCCCTATGAGTTTCCCAACCTTAGGAGCTTCTTGCTCCCTATTCTATGCCATTTCTACTATGATAAGTGCTTCTAGCACGAATGTGGGTCTATATTGGTCCATTCAAACACCCACAAAATGTATTTCCAATCCCATGACTGGTAAAATCTCCCTCTCTCCCTCCGAGGGTTGAGCTCCTCTAACCCTGTTGGGTACGATACTGGTACTATCCTTCATACCAAGCTCTATTGGATAAACCCTTCTAACAATTATACTCATAGCTTGTCATTACAAATCGCATGCCCAATGAATCCATGTTGCCCACTCCATCCTACAGTTACTCAACCATGCCCAATGTGGCACCATGCTTATGGCATAATCATATGTGTTGTTTCACTGCAGGGCCCTTGGAACTATTCTCTATAGCCCTACTCTTGATATTTTGTGTGACCAAATTTTTTCCTTCCCTTGACACGCGACATGTGGCTATCTGGATGCAAATATAGTTCCTTTCTTGATGCAACCACTGTCTATTCCTCGACTCCATTTCTCTGCCTATCGGTTCTCTAGACCCTTGTGACCTATTCACTGATAGAATCTTCATGAGATGAATAAAAAATATTATATCCACTATTAAATTGACACTCTCGATTATTGGCTTACTATCCTCCACACGTGTGAGACTGCGGTACCAACCTAACTGCCAACTATTTGTGTGAACTATTGGTAACTTTTTTCATGACCTTTTCCCCATTTTCCAATAGATCCCTTCACTACATGGGTTATTGACACACACTTTGATGTTTTTTCTGTGCTCATACACTCAACCACTATGTCTTGTTGTGTCCTGTTGCTAGCCCATCAACCATGCACAATGCTGATCAGAAACTGAATTGGGGGAAATTTTTTTTCTAAAAATTCAAAGTGCTCAGAATCGCTCAAAACTAGAACAACCGCGAAGTGATCTTTGCCCTAAATCTGACGCACTTTGTTTCATAAAAAAATGACTCTTTATGAGAAATTTAGAGTGTTTTTTCCACTTTGCGAAATAGGAGAATTAAAAAAGAGGAAGTCAAACAATTAAATTTGTGCAGAATTGACAAGATGATGACAGGGCAAACCAGTCAGAAAAAAGAATATTCAAAGGAATATTCCCATAATATTCCTCCAGTGGGTCCTATGAGCTGCTGAAAAGTGTCATTTCGGGATTGGTTGATGAGGTTGGTGATTTGTTTCAATTTGATTGGTGTTGGTAGGACCAATCGGGTCACAACATGTGGCTAGCCCAGAGGCCACCACGTGCATCCCCAAGGTCAAAAGGTTGTATAAATTTTTGTTCAAAATTTTATGGAGGTGTCGGGGTTCGACCCCGCGACCTCCCACCACACAACACAACGCTTTAGCGTTTCACCTTTAATTATTCCTTACAATGTATTGGACTCTACATATAATTATGTTTTAAAAATTGTTATAGTGGGGGAAAAGAGGGGCCAACCTCAGTCCATAGGACCATTGACGGGAGCTCAGACCATAACGCGAAGTTTAAGTTTTAAACCCATGTTAATTAACCCTTAAACCATGTTTAAATGTGATAATCCATTTGTAACTACAGATTAATTAAAGCGCACACTTAACGCCTTAACAACACTTAATTAACACGATAACCTCCACTTAACATTTAATTGGCGGACCTCTGAAATTGGTGGAACTGCCAGTTTTAATCGCAGTTAGCCAGTTTAGTGGAGCAGTTAGTGGGGAAAATTGAAAGAGGCATAAATTTTTCCCAGAGAGTCGGAATTCAACTCATTCAGAACAAAATAGGGGTATTGGGGGTGTCCCAGAGCCATTGGATCAGGTTTGAGAGCAATCAAAGCTCAAGAAATGGATCTAATCAAGCATTTGAGAAAATAATCAAAGGGGACAAGCCATTGAAGTTGGTCCAAGGAGACGTAGCCCAGAAGGGGTGAACTCCTTCATCACTGCTGTGTAATGTGTGTTGTGTGGTGATTATTTCCTGAAATTTAATTTTCTATTTATGTGTTTTTAAAGATAATTTAATTCATGAATTTCTCATAAAAGACACACAAATTTGACACATAAACCCTCTCATAAACTTTCTATTTGACACAATCCTTAAGAAATTTTCTTTTATATTGATGAGGAATCTAGCACAAAAAAACTAGTTTGTCCATATTTAGATCAAGTTGGTATCAGAGCAAAGTTTAGCTCATTTTAGACTAAGTTTATCTCAGGGTTTTCCAAGGTTAGCTATTGGTTTTGTATTTTTCCAAGGAGAATTTAACTATGTGAAAGTTTATGTGTGTAAGATGAGGAGAGGAGAAGGTCAAGATTGAGGACTCAACTCTCAAATCACGACAATTTATTTATTTATTTATTTATTTTTATGCAGTACAAGTGTGAAGATTGAAGCTTCATCCAGCCTTGTTTCCAATTAATCTTCCTTAGCAAGAATATTTGGTGAAGAGATGTTGCATAAGCTCGTCAACATGAAAGATATGGTGCAAGAGATGGTTGAAGATAGGAAGGAGAGCAGTAGGCTTCAGGATCAGTTGATGGTCATGAAGGAGGAGAATCAATGGCTTCTTGAAAATATGCATGAGATGGAGACTCATCTCCATATTGAAAATGAAACCCTAGAAAAGATGCATGAGATGGAGATTAAATTCCATTATGCCAAGGAAACCCTAGCCAAGTATGTGCATGAAGATGAGGTATGAAAATCAAGTTTATCTTCAATTTCCTCTCAAGATGAATGTTTTGGTGTTTTTGAAAGACACACTAGAGGAATAGGGTCCAAACTGTTAAAAAAAATGGGCTATAAAGGTAAAGGGTTAGGCACACATGCACAAGGAATTATGAACCCTATTGTTGTTGAGGGAAGGTCTAGGTACATGGATCTAGGTTTTGATGAAAAAAATGATGTAGAGCACTCAAAAACTATGGAGACTTTTGGAAATGTTTCAAGAAAGGCTTCCATTACATATTCACTACCTCAAGATTGTGTTTGTGGAGAATACAATAGGTTTACACCCATTGTTGAAGAGATTGCTTTTAGCCATACAAGAAGTGGTTATGGATAACAAGAAGATGGATAATGCTCCAAAGCCAAGGAGGCACATGAAGGTGTTCTAAAAAATACTTTCATTACATGTTCATTACCTCAAGCTTGTGAAGTTGGTGTTCATAAGGAATGCAAAAGTTTTACACCCACTTTGCAAGAAGATGCTCATAAGCATGCAACTAATGGAAATGGAAAACAAGATGATGTTGAAAGATCTAAAGCCATTAAAGCCATTGTTTGTATTCCGAAGAGAGCCATTGCCTCATCAAATTCACCTCCTCAAGAAGGTGACAAAGGTGAATGTGCATGGTATAAATTTGCCTTTAATCAAGTTGCTTTTAATTATGATAAACATGGAAAATCCTCGCATAATATTTGGAGAAAATTTACAAGTTCCTTTTGTGGTTTGAATAAAAATATTGTTTCGAGGTGTTGGAAGAAGATAGCCATACACAGGAAACTTTCAAAACAAAGGAGACAGAAAGTGAAAGGTCTAATGGACAATGAAGACCATGTTGAAAAGAAGATGCAATTATTTTTCACTCATTGCCATAAGTAGGGTCATCTTGTAGACAAGTGTTGGACTTAGTATCCAAAAAGTCATCCACGACATTTGAAGAAGGTGGAGAGAGATTTTGACAAGAATGGAAAAGAGGATTCCATAGTTGATGTGGGTCAGGATGATACACATGATGAAGTGCAGTTGAAAGAAGCACCATTGAAGTGGTTTGGAAAATGATGGTTAGATTTATTAGCTAATTAAGGCCTTGAATTTCTTTTGATAATTGATGCAAATCTTGCCTTATTGATGCATTTCCTTGTTATCTGAATGCATTTATTTTCTCTTGAAAGTATGCTACATATTGCACGAAGAAAGATGTTGGAAAAGTAGAGTTATGTTGATTTTCTTAGATGCAACAAAGATGGAAATTTGTAGTTGAAATTTTCTTGTGAATGCATTTATTTTTCTCTATAATTCATTTTGCATGTTTACGCCAGGAAGGTGTTTGGAAGTGGAGTATGTTGACTCACTTTGTTGAAGTAAATTTGGTCATTTCAGCTCCTTAAGTACTCATACATATCAATGGGATTCTTGTACTTGTGATTGTACTTGTGAGAGAGTTGAGCATTGTATACATGCATGAGAATTTTCATATGTGAAAAATGGAATTTTTTATAGTTTCATTGTGCTTGAACATGCATGAGTGATTGAATTGTGTTGGTTGATTGCCTTGTTAACATGTATGTTGTCAACTTGAGAGTGTTGATAATTTGCACATGCATGAGTGATCGACTTGTGTTCGTCGATTAATTGTTACACATATGTCTTATCGACTTAGAAGATTTTATTTAGTATCCAAGGATGAAAGGGAGATGTTGAAGAATTGTTTCAAGAGATATGAAATTATTTTTCTTTTGGGAAAGAATCGTCAAGTGTTGTACATGCTTTTGTTTGAATTAAGAGTCAACGGTTTGAAGACACATGTTTTTTCGACTTGTGTTTGGTCGATGGGTTTGTACACCAAGATGTAAGAATGCATGGCGATGTTCACATGATGTGACATTTGTTGCTTTGAAGGAGCAAAAGGAAGAGGTCATCAAGTTGTGTTTCTTGCATGATGTGTTTTTCAATTTAATGGTTTTTATTTTGATAAGATGCCTCAGGATTTTGGAAGGTCCACTATGGAGCGAGAGGCTCATGATTAGCCTTCATTCTCAAATCATGGCATGAGAAACATGTCAATACTGGGGGATGGTGGAATCAAGAAGCAGGAGGAGGGACAAGATGACAAAATATTGCAGCTAAAACAACAACCCTTTTGTAGACCATATGATGCATGATGCCAAGAAGAGAAAGAGATGGCGAAGACATTCTTCCAGATGTGGAATTTTGTACTGTGGAGGTAAAAGAATGGTTTCTAGTGATTACTAATATTTGAATTCATTGTTGTAGTTCACCCAGATGGGCTTAAATTGGAAAATAGTTTCCACGGAGAAGCTTGCATCAAATGCATGTTTA